>JZSA01004671.1:0-44394 GCA_000956155.1 Cotesia vestalis | reverse complement strand
ATTAATAGTATGCTTGTTATGTTTGTGGGAACGACCGACTTCACTCTTGGTCTCTCCGACAAGCTGACTTGCTTGTTACACCCCCTCCTACCCTATAAGTAAATTATTATATTAATAATAATAATAATAATAACATTATTTAAAAAATATTTTTACTCCGATATGTGACAAAGACAATTTTGTTAATTTATAATTGTCGAGTATAAGTTCTCCGCATTTGTTCCTCTGAACAAGAATATTACAAACAAAAACAAAAACATTAAAAAAAAAAAAAAATACAATGTATACCTTCCTAATTGCACTATGCGGATTTTAGCAAAACTAAAGTTACAATTACAAGTAAAAACAGATAAAAAAAATTGAAACAAAAATAACAAATTAATCAATCTTTAAACAAGTTTAATTTTTAAGGCTTAGATTATAATATTGTATAAATATAAGGAGCCAGCGAAGGCATGACTACTGTGATTTTAATTATTTAACGATATCTGCATAAAAAGAAGAAAAAATAATTAAAAAAAAAATAAAAAAAAAATAAATAAAACATAGTAAAAAAAGAGACCACTTGAGGTCCGCGATATGTGATGTGTTTTTGTATAATAATAATTATAATAATTATTATCTTATTATACATATTATATATACATATTTATGTAATATATATATAATATATAATATATGATGTATTGTATATATATTACATATTATATAAAAATATAAATATAAATATGAATGTATTATATTAATTGTAACAATAGTTGCTGCCGCCGCCGAAGCCGCTGCCGCTGCTCCTGTCAAACTAGAAAGTGAAAATGATAAATAAGATATAGTGATTTAAAGTAAACATACACAAACAAATATGATAGCGTATAAGAAAAAATGTTAATAATGATAATGATTAAAAAAGAAATTCCTATTTAAAATTAATCTAGACATTAAATATGAAAATAATGGTTTTTTTTTTAACAAGGACTACCTTAATAGGATTTATTTTTAGTGTAAAGAAATAAATTCCTCTAGCAGGATGTACCATATTTCAATTATAATTAATACAACTATTATTATTATTATTGATAATTATTATTATTATATATAAATATATATTACAATTATAATTAGCTATGTACATTATGAAGAATTTATAATATTAATTAATAATTATTCTAAATTCTTTAATCTTATTGTCATTATTATTATTATTAATTTTATTAATTATTATTATCATTTTATTAGTTATTAATTATTATTATTATTCATGAAAAATTTTAATTCATGATTATTGCCTAATGCTATTGCTACTGCAATTAAACACTACGCTCCTACCACTACTATGCTACGATTATAAAACTTCTTATCACTATTAAAAAAAAAAAAAAAAAAAAAAAACTATTTCTAATACTACTATCAGCTACTACTCTACTATTCTTATTGCTGCAATCGATTATTACTAATGTTATTGAAGCTCTTAGCTAGTTTACGTATCGATTTGCACGTTGAACAAAATAAATAAAGCAAAAAACTATTTTAAAAAAAAAAAGAGGGCTAAAAATTGTCATACGCAAGTATGATCGATCTCAATGACTATTGACGCCGCCCTGCTAAAATAATGATTGAAAAACAAAAACTAAAAACTTCCATCCCGCGTTAATTAATTGAAGAAAATTAAATAAATTATTAGTAAATAATAAACGAGTATATTTGAACGGTGCAATTTGCACATTATTATTATTATTTTTTTTTTTATTTATAAACAACGCGTCAATAAAGTTTAACAATTGTGTCCGTTCGGTTGTGCGCTGAAGAGACGCAGCCCTGAAAACTGTAAACAAAATATTATTAATTATTAATTAAATAGATTAAAAGTTAATTATGTTACATAAATATTACGATATGCTTCTGCGCGTAGGGCTTACACGCCTGTAGAGATAAAAAGAACCTTTTTTTAAAAGATTTAAAAAAATGAGCGATGGGCGGAACTGTATTGTAAATTATTATTTTCTTTTTTTTGTTACTTTGTTGATCTTTTTATTTAAATTATTAATTTTTATTTAAAAGAAAAACGCATTTATGTATAAATAATTCAGACCTGAGTGCGACTAGATATTTTTTATTGCACACTGATTCTCCCGATTTAAAAATGATTAATAATTATAATGATATTATTAATTAAATTATAGTAATATTAATTATTATGAGTAATTAAAAATTATTAATGATAAAAATTAAAATAATGCTCTTACACTTTTTTATATAATTAAATATTGCTATTCATTAACAAAAAAAAAAAAAATGATAAAATAAAATTAATGTAAATTCATTTGTTGATTGTAATATCGTGGTATTTAAATTTTCTACACGATAATTGTCTTATAAATATTAATACAAGGTTTATCGAAAGAATTATGAAAAATATATATAGATAAAAAAAAAATATATATATATATATATATATAAATATAAAGAAAATTTTTTCATGTTTGAATGTACGAATTATCGGGAGTTCCAGTTGGACAATATTGAGATACTTAAAAAATAAAGTAATCCAGTTATTGAATATATAAATGAATAAAAATAAACGCGCTCATGTCTCAGTAGTTGAAAAGAAATAAAAAAAAGTCATTATTAACAGAGACTAAATAATGGAAAAAAAATAAAAAAAAATAAAAAAAAATTGTGTAGGAAACAAGTTATTCCTATTTAATGTTTTATGACAATGGTAAGTGTAATTGATAGTCGAATGGTCATAAATATCCTGCCCATCCTTATGTAAAAGAAATAAATAATATAAAATAAAAAAAATATGAACAAATAATAATAATAATAATAATAATAATAAATACTAATGAGATAAAAATAAGGCAGCGCAGATACTCGTGGAGCGTATGCGTGTACAGTGTAAAAGATGCGTTGTTCATATGTACAGTATATAGAAGTAAAAACTATTAAAGGATCAAATAATTAAAAAAATAATAAAATGATACAAAAAAATAATTACATATATTACAGTTAAATAAATATTAAAATAAGGATATCTGGTGATGGGGCTCGCACACTGCTCATCGAAAAATTTTTAAATAATTAATCGGTTATTTAAAAATAATTATTATTTTTAAAGCTTAGATAAAAAAAATATTATATTTTAAGTTTATTTTTATTTAATATTTTTGCTATTATTATTGATTATAAATATTGATAATGATAATGGCAATTATTATTATTATTTTTTGTTTAATAAATACAGTGTGTCGATGCCCTGGACCTTATTTATCTTGTATAATATCTGTGAATATTATGGTTTAATTTCGTCCTATCTTAGGCTACTGATATGCAAAAAAATAAATAAAATAAAATAATATTATAATAAAAAAAAACGTTTATGTTAATCACATAAGGACAATGTACAGATATAACTTTTTTTGTTTTGTGTTTTGCTGTAGTTATTGATAATTATATGGATATTAACGATAATAATAACTATGATTAAAAAATTATCTCTGTTGTTTATTTTAATATTTACCAAAAAAAAAAAAAAAAAAAAAATTATTTTTTTTACAGTACAATTTTTTATTTATATTTATTAATTCCTGTTAAAATTATATCATGTATTATGTATTGGCTTTGATTAAAAGTGCATTCCAATCATAAAACGCGATTATTTTTAATTACAATTAAAAAATTTATTTTTTTACATTTGCAAACTTTGGGTTTGTTCAAAAAATCCATAGTCATGTACATAAACATTTTATTTCTTGTAGATAATGCGTTTAAGACGCACTAAATATCTTTTTTTTGTTACTTTGTTGATCTTTTTATTTAAATTATTAATTTTTATTTAAAAGAAAAACGCATTTATGTATAAATAATTCAGACCTGAGTGCGACTAGATATTTTTTATTGCACACTGATTCTCCCGATTTAAAAATGATTAATAATTATAATGATATTATTAATTAAATTATAGTAATATTAATTATTATGAGTAATTAAAAATTATTAATGATAAAAATTAAAATAATGCTCTTACACTTTTTTATATAATTAAATATTGCTATTCATTAACAAAAAAAAAAAAATGATAAAATAAAATTAATGTAAATTCATTTGTTGATTGTAATATCGTGGTATTTAAATTTTCTACACGATAATTGTCTTATAAATATTAATACAAGGTTTATCGAAAGAATTATGAAAAATATATATAGATAAAAAAAAAATATATATATATATATATATATAAATATAAAGAAAATTTTTTCATGTTTGAATGTACGAATTATCGGGAGTTCCAGTTGGACAATATTGAGATACTTAAAAAATAAAGTAATCCAGTTATTGAATATATAAATGAATAAAAATAAACGCGCTCATGTCTCAGTAGTTGAAAAGAAATAAAAAAAAGTCATTATTAACAGAGACTAAATAATGGAAAAAAAATAAAAAAAAATAAAAAAAAATTGTGTAGGAAACAAGTTATTCCTATTTAATGTTTTATGACAATGGTAAGTGTAATTGATAGTCGAATGGTCATAAATATCCTGCCCATCCTTATGTAAAAGAAATAAATAATATAAAATAAAAAAAATATGAACAAATAATAATAATAATAATAATAATAATAAATACTAATGAGATAAAAATAAGGCAGCGCAGATACTCGTGGAGCGTATGCGTGTACAGTGTAAAAGATGCGTTGTTCATATGTACAGTATATAGAAGTAAAAACTATTAAAGGATCAAATAATTAAAAAAATAATAAAATGATACAAAAAAATAATTACATATATTACAGTTAAATAAATATTAAAATAAGGATATCTGGTGATGGGGCTCGCACACTGCTCATCGAAAAATTTTTAAATAATTAATCGGTTATTTAAAAATAATTATTATTTTTAAAGCTTAGATAAAAAAAATATTATATTTTAAGTTTATTTTTATTTAATATTTTTGCTATTATTATTGATTATAAATATTGATAATGATAATGGCAATTATTATTATTATTTTTTGTTTAATAAATACAGTGTGTCGATGCCCTGGACCTTATTTATCTTGTATAATATCTGTGAATATTATGGTTTAATTTCGTCCTATCTTAGGCTACTGATATGCAAAAAAATAAATAAAATAAAATAATATTATAATAAAAAAAAACGTTTATGTTAATCACATAAGGACAATGTACAGATATAACTTTTTTTGTTTTGTGTTTTGCTGTAGTTATTGATAATTATATGGATATTAACGATAATAATAACTATGATTAAAAAATTATCTCTGTTGTTTATTTTAATATTTACCAAAAAAAAAAAAAAAAAAAAAATTATTTTTTTTACAGTACAATTTTTTATTTATATTTATTAATTCCTGTTAAAATTATATCATGTATTATGTATTGGCTTTGATTAAAAGTGCATTCCAATCATAAAACGCGATTATTTTTAATTACAATTAAAAAATTTATTTTTTTACATTTGCAAACTTTGGGTTTGTTCAAAAAATCCATAGTCATGTACATAAACATTTTATTTCTTGTAGATAATGCGTTTGAGACGCACTAAATATCGAAATCATTTTAAAAGTAAAGTATATTAATTACTTGTACTATAAAAAAAAAAATTATATTAAATAAGATAATATTAAATTATTATCGTAGCAAATGGATTGAATTAATAATTAATTGATATTATGTAAGTCAGAAAATCTTAGACTAAATTTCTTGATAAAAAATTTGAAGATCATTCTGGATAAGAAAATTTTTTTAAAGAGTAAAATCTAGTTGTGAAAAATTATAATTATTTTTAATAAATCAATTAAAGTTTTTATCAAGAAATTTTTATTGGAATCTGGCTTGAAATCTGTACAATCATTAATTATTTACTCATTCATTTATTGACATTTTTTTAGAACCTATTTATTAGACACAAGGGCGTATAATAAAAATTCTGCTTTTTTTTTCCAAGTCCAAAAAAAATTTTTATATGGAAAAAAATTTTTTTTTGCATTTGTGTACATTTCATGAAAAAATACGTCGGTTCCCAAAAAAAAATTTTTTTTCGGGAATCAACGGATTTTTGTATGAAATGTGCCGAAATGCAAAAAAAAATTTTTTCTTTGAACTAAAAATTTTGTTTGGACTTAAAAAAAATAATAGAATTTTTATTATACGCCCTTATGGCATCTGTAACGCGATTTAGTAATGTATCAGTGTCTGATCCCCAGTTTTTGGACAAGAGAGTGCGAATTATTAAAAATTTTTGATGGCATTTTCGCTTCAGATGTTCTATGTGTATATTCCATTGGAGTTTGCTGTCAAAGTACATACCAAGAAGTTTAATATGCGTAATTTTTTTGAGAAGAACGTTGTTGATGTGACGATGAGGGCATGTCGTTTGTTTCTTCATGTTGGAGAAAACCATGCATTCCGACAAAATCTTTATCTCACATCAACATTCAACAAATTGAGCTAACTTAATTTTTAAAACAGAAAAATCAATTAAATAACAACTGATCATTAAAACAACCAGTCAATATTCTAAGATCCCTATTAGTTAAATACCAAAGCAGTTCTCTAATAAAAGTATTGGGTAATTCGCGGTAAAAAATATCGCTAATAACGTCACTAGATTTTTTCAACAATTTTTTCCTAATAATAGTTTTTTTCAATCGACCATGTAAAATGTCAGCATATATTGGCAACTTTAGTTTCAAATTTCTATAATGACAAATAACATTATCATCAACATATTTAAAACGCATTGCCATACGGTGTATAGAAGTATGTAATGTATCATAATAAGTCAACGTTGTAGTACCTACATTAATCGTCTTCATCAGTGTAACTTCATTATAACATTTTGCAAACAAATCATAAAATTCTGATCCACTGATAGCTGGTAAATTAACAGCTGAAATCTTAAAATCAGCGGCTTTAAACATAACAATGTTTACTTGGATCAACTTCTTGAGATCGAAACTAGACTTTAGTTCTTCGTTCGATCCATTAGCAATAACATCATTAATATCAGCTCCATAGTCAATAAGATACTTGAATATCTTGTAATTTTTAGCAGCAATCGCTAAATTTAACGGCGCAATTCCTGCCGAAAATTTATTAACATCAACGTCAGCCTCGACTAAGGCTTCAACTAATTCAAAATTTTCATTCTGCACAGCGATTCCGAGAGCTGTTTGGCCAGATTTCGTGACAGCTTCAATATCGGCATTATTTTTGATGAGTAATCTTGTTAATTGTTCATTTCCTTTTTGAACAGCAATGTGCAGTGCTTTTTGTCCAAAATATTTTGATTCAGGACTACTGTCTGCGTTTACTTCAGCCCCACTTTTAATCAGATGTTCAACAATTTGGAAACTATTGTAGTTACTCTTAATAATCGCGAATTGCAAAGGAGTGACGTACCTGGAAAATAAATTGACATCTGCGCCGACACTTATTACTGTTTTTATTAAATTAAGATTATGTTTTTTTATAGCTGTACCAAGAGCCGTTTCATTGCGTTCCACACAAGTTGTTGCATTAATATCAGCCTTGTTTTTGATAAGCAGATGAATCATGTCATCGTTTTCAACGTCTACCGCATAATGCAATGGAGTTTTACCACAACAGACTAAATTAACGTCACCTCCATTTTCTATTATAAAGTCAGTCATTTTGTGATTTCTCTTAGATATCGCCCATTGTAACGGAGAAAATTCAGCAGAGGGATCATCCACTCTAGCCCCAGCCTTGATTAAATATTCCGCTAATTCATAATCATTTCTTTTCACAGCTCTGAAGAAAACACTCTCTTCATATGAATCTTTAACGTTTGGATTGGCATTGTTTTCAAGCAGCAATTTGAATATATCTTTGTTTTCTTGATAGATGGCTTGATGTAACAGTGATTGACCTAGATAAGGAATCGCATTGACATCGGCTCCTTGCTCGATCAATTGCTTAGCAAGGTGATAATCGTTCAAATGTATGACCAGCTCCAGTAATGAAAATTTGCCGCTTAAGTATGTGATGATTTTTCCATGACAAAATAAATCAAGGTTTTCAAATAAGTGAATATTTTCTTTGAATTCATTGAACCGACTTAAAGTAACTTCTGATGCAGAAGACGTAGTACTGGAATTGACACTCTTGACAGTGTAATACATTATAATGCGTTCAATCAGGTCGTAATCTTTGCATTGGATAATATGACTTAGAATACTGCTGTCATTTTCCAAAGCAAATATGTATTTAATATTGATGTTTACACCTTTGGCTATTAATTGATCACGAAAATTGCTGTAACATATTATTTTTCTCTTACTGATTTTTTTTTCAGGGAGAACACCAATCAGGGTGTAGGTTCGTTTTGTAGCTCTTATTTTCTTGTTCATAATGAATTCTTTGCCGCCTGAAAAAAAATAGATTCATTTAAAAAATTTTTGAACTTCCCGCTCAGAAAAATTTTTTTGAATTTCCCGCTAAGAAAATCGGAAAGTTATTGGTTTTACCCCGTTTTGCAAAAATCGAGTTTTCATCAGATCCCGAAGTTTTAAGGTCACAGGAAGCTTCCCTGACTATTCCCGCGAAGTTGTCACTATGTCTGTATGCATGTGTGAGTGTGAAAGTATGTGAATCGCTTATAACTTTTGAACGGCTTGACCGATCGGTTCCAAAAACTAATCAGCTCTTAATATCAAAAAAGCACATCGATCGCCACCGAGCAGGTTAAGATCGGTTGATTCGTTTGTGAGTTGTCGCTAACGAAAAAAATCGAAAAACAATTATTTTTCCGAATTACTTCAAAATTTTCGCTATGATTAATTTGTGTTTAAAGGTAAATCAAAGGATTCAAAAAAATTTGTAATAAAAATTTCAAAAAATGTCAAATTTCTGCTAATTTCAGTATAATTTTAATTTTTAAATCAAAATAATGCTTAATATTAATTTAATAATTATTTTAAACATAACCAAACATTCATTATAACCATCAATTTATAACCACGTGTTTACAAATAATGCGAAAAATATTATTTTTAAAGTAACTTAGTAAACTAAAATAATTTTTAATTTATTATAAAAATTACCTTTTTAGTTGTACAGTCGTTGTTTAATTTAAAGTAAAAAATTGCATTTATAGCTTTTTAAAATTTCTAAATGTCAATTTTTTTTGCCATAATTTATTTGTTACAAAAATTCTTAAAATTATCAATTATCTGCTAAGTTAATTTTCATACAAACTGGCATGGGTGGAACTTCTGGCCCAAAACCTGGTACTCAAGTACCCGCTAAAGCGTAATTTTTTTTTTATTAATGTATGGCATGGACATACATTACATATGGAGATATTGAACTTATTCAGCCGTACTAAGTCCTGAGTAAACTGATTAGTTAGTTTAAGTATTGTCAAAGCATTCCCAGCTATACATATATATATATATATCTACTATACTATACATATCTTACTAAGTTTACTCAGGACTTAGTTCAGCCAAACAGGACTATTATATTTAAAATTTAACAAATTTTTATTTCTATAAATAAATTTGCTAGTAAATATATAAATACTTATGAATAATAAA
This sequence comes from Cotesia vestalis, assembly GCA_000956155.1. Taxonomy (NCBI): domain Eukaryota; kingdom Metazoa; phylum Arthropoda; class Insecta; order Hymenoptera; family Braconidae; genus Cotesia; species Cotesia vestalis. The sequence goes on along the minus strand of JZSA01004671.1, from coordinate 34,815 downwards.
TAAATATATAAATAATATCATTTTGGTTTATTTTTTTTTACAGCAAAAATTAAAAATAAATTTATTATTAAATAATACTATTGTGTATTAAAATATATTGATTTATTTTATTTATAAAAATGATAAAAACAGTGATATTGATTTATGAAAAACCATGTTGAGAATAAAACAATGTTATTGCTGGATCCTCATGCTTGGATATTATTAAAATATTACGGAATTTTTCTAAAATTTCTAACAATTGAGATCGACGTATATTCTCTAGATACATTATTTCTTCGAGATGGTGCCGTCCGTCAAAATAATTCAGCCCGCAAAGCTTATCGAGCAGCATTATGTCCTCGGAAGAGATTGGAAAATTCTCAGATCGGTATTCGAAGATTTCTTCTTCCTTGGACATTGAGATTGATCTATCGATTCTCATCTCACTGGATATTCCCTTGGGTGTATTATTATAACTCCAGCTGCTGTCGTTCTCCGTGGCTCTATTTGGACTCGAACAGTCTTGATTTCTCGTCTCCTGATAGTGAAACACACTCAATAATTAACTACTCAATGACAAAAAAATAACTTGATTCTTTAAAATCAATACTGAGATAAATGTTTCAATTACTGGTATTGTCTTTGCTATTGACACTTTGATTTACTTTAATATTAAATGAAAGTCACCTTAGATTTAAATTAAAATAAGTATTTGTAAGTTTAATTTATCTAAGGTAAAATTTCCAATTATTGATCTAATTATTGTTCTAAATATTGAGACCCTTAATTATTTTTAAATATATTTCATAATCATCTGTTATAAAAATAGCTATCATATAAATTTTTATTAAATTCTAATTAATTAAAAAATTGAAAAAAATTACTGTCAGTTCAAAATGTTAAATATTAATTATTAAAAATCAACTTTTTCATATAGGATTTCTTCATCTAATAATATGATCTTTTTTTCTTTAATTAACATTATATGAAAAATTTATAAATTGAATAATTGAAATTAATTGTACGCTTTATAATATTTAAATAATGCACATCAATAATTGGTTGATAATTTTTAAGTTGAATCTTATATTGACAGTCATTCGAGAGATCTATGACGCCTTTTTTTTACTTTAATCTAAAAAATTTACTGTAAGAATTTGAGAACTCTTCTGATTAAATAAATTATTTTTAAATTAATTTTTATATTTTTAATAGCAATTAATCATTTATGGAAATTTTTATTATTAAACTTTAATAATATTGATTACTTAATAATAAGTTTCGATAAATAAGAATAAGCAGATGATTCGACGCATGCACAGTATAGATGTCAATAATTAGATCAATCAGTTTTTTAACCTGTCAATAATTGGTGTATCCGGGTAATATGTTTAATTATTTAAAATTAATTAGTAAATATCATTGATTATCATTTAAAAAAAAAAAATTGATTAGTAAAAACATTACTTGAGACATTACCACAAACAAAATTCAACGATATTGATATTTGATTGCTTGAAAAAAAATCAAATCATAACTTTGTCTCTAATAGTGACAATAATTAGGGCTTTTACCTTATTATTTTATAAAATTATTATTAAATTTATTTACCGCTGAATCTCGTCCGTGATCGGTCGGCATAAATTGGACATATGTATGCAATTGTAGGAGCAGACGATTTTTTAATAACCAAACAATTATTTTTACTATCTGTTGTTGCTGCTGTGGTTGTCCTAATGGATTCAATTTCTCGCTAATTGACGTCGGTAATGAAAATTCACTTAGAATCTATAAAAAAATATAAACGTTATGACATTACATAATTAAATAAAATTAATTATATTGTGCAATGATCTGAAAATATAAAAAAAAAAAATATCAAAGCGGGACAGAAATTTAAATATTTAATTGCACAATTTTCACATTTTATACCGTTAATAAAATTTTTTTTATCTACGTTTTTTAAATTTAATCACTTTAATTAAAATCTAGTAAACAGTTACGTTAGAATTTTTAATCAAACAAGTCTTAAATTAATTAATTTTGCAAAAAAGTCGCTAAATTTAATTACATAAGTTTGTGAAAATTAACTTGAATATTAAAAATCAAAAGACGTTTATGATGCAGCTGCTGCATAAATAAATAGCAGCTTTATTAAAATTAAAAAAAATTACTGTTTGTTGAAAGCTTGTGAATTTTTCCAAAATAAATATTTAATTTAATGAATGCTTTTTGCTTAATATTTACTTGTAATAGATTCAATCCCGGAAATTGATCAGTGAATGACTCCATAAGTTGATTAGAAATGACAGCGTCCGGCGAAATTACATAAACATTGCTTTCGCACAGCGGATATATAACAGTTGCTTTTGCCCAATAAACCAGGTGTCCGGTTAGTTGAAAAATTTGCGCTAGTGATAAATCTGTATCAGCAGCCAGAGTTTGAAGACTTTTCAGCGGATTGTACATCTGAATCATGCGTCTCAGTGCAGGAGATGCATCGGTCGGTAATGATTCTAATAAGTCCACCGGCTCAATTAACAGAAGTAGGCCGTGGTACGGTCTTAAACTATTTAAACATCTAGAAAATAAATTAGAACAATAAAAACAGTTCAATTATTTTAACCTTTTTCAGTATTGCCATGTAAACAGCTCAAAGATCTTTTTACCTATCAATCATCTCAGGATTCATTATGAACCCTTTTTTGTGGATTTGATGTACTTTTTGAGGCAGGCAAAAATTAACCAATGTCCATTTATTTATCATTAAATTTACGATTCCTGTGTTATAAAGGCTGTCAAATGCTGATTTTAAATCTTTCGCAAGCAAACTTTTTTTTAATATCAATTCATACGGCGATTCTTCTCCTTCACTTTCTTCTTCAGACCTGAAAAATTATTAAATAAATATTTTTTAAATAACAAATTTCAAAGTATCTATCTAAATTTTATAATTCCAAACTTTTAAAACTTTTAAGATAAAATTTCAACAGTCAAAATTAGATAAGTTTAACATTGAAAAGTTAAACTTTCAAAATTTAGATTAATAAAAGTTTCGATTTACCAGAGCCAGAATTTCTAAAGTTTTCAAATTTCCAAGTTCATTTCAGAGTTATATTTTATAAAGTTTTTTTTCTAACTCAGTTGCCGACTTTGATCCTAACTCAATTTTTCAGCTGATTGAAATTTTTTTTTTTTTTTTTTTTTTTCTTCTAATATATAAAATAATTACAGAGTATACTTTTATGCTCATTTTTTCTTTTTAAAAAAAAAACTTAAATTTTTTTCTAGTCAATTAATTAAAAAAAAAAAAAAAATTACAATTAAAATATCATGATGTAAACAATTATTAGCGTATTTTTTATCCACCTGTTATGAAACTAAATACGAAAAAAAAATTCAATAAAAGCTCAATTGAATTTTTTTACAACCGAATAGAAACGAAACATTTATTCTGTGAAATTATCAACAATAATCATAGCATTTTAAAATAAAAAATCTCGCATCTAAATAAGTATTAATAAGAATTATGATAAGAAAAAAAAATTACCTCGTCGCTATTTCATCAAGAGTAGATACCATCATTTTTATTTCCTCCGTAAGAAACCCACATCTTTTTTCTTCGTGCCTGAGTGTTATGCCTAATCTGCATAAAAAAAATACAACCAGGAATAACAATAATTACTGTGTTATAAATAAGTACCTAGAGTGTATGAATAAGCTGAGAATAATTTAAAATGATTGTTTTGTTATTGATTAACAATTCAAATGATTTAAAGACTGACCTTTTGCTCAAGTCGTGGTAACACTTGACAACAGATTGATTAGCTTGTGCTTGTAACGCAAATACAACATTAAATAACATGGAAGAATTAACTTCTTTTCCCCTCGACGATGGTATCAAAGTTGGATGACCAACAAAACGTACGTTATTTAATTTTAACTCGAATTTCATTTCACAAAGCTCCGGTTTAACAGCAAACAGCGTCGACAATACTTCATCAGATAATCCAGATAAATTTCCATTAGTGATATTTGATGTTGGACACGGCAGTGACTAAAATCATTAATTCATTTATTATTATAATTTATATACTTATTAATATTAATAATAATACTAACCTGCAATGAATCTTCAGCTATTATCAATGAATAAGGATTCTTTCTTTTTGTACACTGATTAGAATCCCTTTTATTATTATCCATATGCGGATATCTAAATAACATTCTATCACCTTTACTATCTCTTTTTACAAGAATAATACTCAATGGATTTATTTCCATTTTTAAATTATTTATTTAACCAAAAAATAACGTTAAAAGTCACTTTGTTAATTTTTTAAAACAAAACTACATTTTTAAATAATTTATTTCAACGAATAAAATTTAAAAATTAACAACTAATATTTATTTCAGCAACTCCATTATTAAATAAAATTATAAATTTAATCAAAATAAAAAAAATACACTATTTTACAACCCAGAGGTTAAATTAAAAAAAAAACAGAATAAATTATCTAAAAATTGCAATGACTAAAAATATAATAAATAAAATAAATTTAAATCCGAAAAAAATTCGACATTAACCTCAAAAACAATTAAAACAATCCGTTAAAAAATAAGCTGACAAGAATGACAATTAAAATAAAAAAATAAAACAAAAAGTATAAAAAAAAATAAAGACAGCTAAATTCTGATGCAAGACATCAATTGTCACGAATTTACAACAGGATGAATACCAAAATAATTTATCGTCCAGGTTAGGCTAGACTGAAGAATTAGCACTCTGTCTTTCTCTTCCCACTTTCTCCATCACATATTTTTATCCTTTTTTAGTTTCAAGTTCTAAAATTGATAAAAATAACAAATTTATAAAATCCACCTTAAAATCATCAAGAATCTGCAATACAAAAAAACAATATAATATAAATATCCAAATATTACATATCTATATTAAATACATGCATGCATATAAATAAAATACACACTGAACATTGAGATTGAGAGTATGTATACTCACTCACATGTACGTGTTTACACTCGCGACAGGCATTCAGCAGCAAGCAAAAGTGAGACAGTGAAAAAAAAAAAATTAAAAAAAGCGGGAAAGAGAGAGAGGTTCAAAATGCGCGCGCAGGTGGCGCGATGTCGGTGCGTCAGAATATCAGTGACTCCTGTCTCGCCCGGGAGAGAGAAACGTCGTCGTCGGTAGTTGTTATATCCTCTGCTCTGGTCTTGGTTGTAATTGCTACAACGATGGTAATCGTGAATCAGACTCAGTACGAATACGAACCGGGGTCTCCATGCTATCGTTAATTTTTAACACAAAACGCCCTCGCAAGTACCCGGTGCGTTTTATAACGCCAAATATAAACAATAATTAGACATTAATATATATAAAATAATATATATACATATAAATACATCTAAATATATATGTATACATCATTACCTTTCACTTTACACTATTACACACACATAATAATTTTAAATATTATTATTATCATCAATTAAATAACCCAAGTATGCACGTTTGTCAGCGCACTGGATGTCGCTAAAAAATTCTAACTGGGCTGAAATTGCCGACAATTTATTCCCCTAAAAAAAAAAATAAGTAAATAAACAAATAAACACGGCTATTAAAATTTACAAAAAGAGATCGTTGAAAAAAAAAAAAAAACAAAATAAAATAATATAGTGTTACGTGGGTGTGAAGTGAGGGTGGGTTATGGAGCTTTATCCATATCGCGTGTATTTACTTTTATCTTCGATTATTTTAACATGTTTTATTGTCGGAACGTCAAGAGCATCCGATGGGATCCCCGCAGATCGTGAGTATATTTTACAAACATTTATAATCACAGTGATAGATAATAAACCATGTGCTTTTTAATTCATTATTTAATTTTTTTTTTTTTTTTTTTTTTTCAAGCGCTTATTTATAAACAAAGTACTTAAGAAGGTACTCAGACATTTATTCATTATTTAGACTATTGAGTAACAATTATATAACGAGTCTACGGTTTTTACATTTTAATTGTTGGATATTGAGTATGTTTATTCATGAAGATCTGCCGGAATATATATTGTAATTTTTATTCTAAATTATTTGAATAAAAATAATTGAGTGTATATCATTATATACATAAATACATATTGGCAAGAAAAGGAAAGAACTAAGAAATAAGATCTTTAAATTGGCCAATGTCTCAGCCTTGTTCTGGTTCTTTCTTCTCTTATTTTTTTCAATACATAATTCTCAGGATCATTGTCACAAGCACAAGGGTGACAAATCCAATCCACTGTTTCATATATATGTATATATATTTTTACGTACCCTCGTACTCGTTGTGAGGGTGAAATAGCTTTAGCTTCTTTTCCTATTATTTTTAAAAAAGTTTTATGTTCGCAACATCCCCCGAGTTTTTATTCGAATTTCATGTGTTTCAATAATTCCAGGAAGTAGTACAATGCATACACAAGTACAATGTCTTTGACAATTTACAATGCGCTTTGTACCGAGATTACACATCTGGATTTAGAGTTACTTTATTAGATTTAGTTTTCATTTTAAAATTGTTGTTATTATTTTTGTCTATTGGGTAGCAGAGTAATCGACTTGATTTTATACAAGGGTACTTGTTTTTTGTTTATAGAGATATATTCTATGCGCATGTTACATATTTTTTGCTACGATACATATGTGTGTATATTTATATATATTTATATTTTATAGCTGTATCTACATACAAGCGCTACAGCGAGAGATGAAGTTAATACGCTTTTTTATATTTTTTGTACGATGAAAGCCAGATAGTGCAGAATGAAAGAGAATGGATGGAGTAAAAAAATATAAAATAAAGCATGGGATGAGCAAAAGTGCTATCTCGGTACAATCTTTATTCGTCGATGGAGAGTTAAGCTTTAAAGTTAGATTTTTTATACAGTATTATTATATACGTACATGCTAATTTATTTATTTATTTACTTATATAGTTATGTAGATGCAAGAGCTATAAAAAACAGGAGCTGAATTAATTATTAGGTATGGAGGTAATAGAATTATTCTTTTATTAAAAATTCTCCAACTAACGAACGCATTCACATTTTTCAAATTAAAACTGTAACGCCTGATCTTCAATGATTTCCATGGATAAAAACGCGATCCCGTGAAACTTTTTAGTTCTTTAAAGCTTCTAATTTCGAAAATCAGGTGCGGAGTATCGTAAGCTTCCGTAATTAGACTTTCCAAGCAATTAAATCGTTGAAAATTATTCAGAAAAATTATTATATATTTCTGTGGGTCTTAAACTTGACTTGATACCCAACATATAATTTTAGTAATCAAAATAACTGTGAAAAGCTTCAAATGAATAAATTTTATTTCTAATGTAAAATTTAATAACAACCAGTTGGATAAAAAAAACTTTGACTGTCAATCCCCTTAGCTTTTTTTTTTTTTTTTTTTTTTTTTTTCAAGCGCTTATTTATAAACAAAGTACTTAAGAAGGTACTCAGACATTTATTCATTATTTAGACTATTGAGTAACAATTATATAACGAGTCTACGGTTTTTACATTTTAATTGTTGGATATTGAGTATGTTTATTCATGAAGATCTGCCGGAATATATATTGTAATTTTTATTCTAAATTATTTGAATAAAAATAATTGAGTGTATATCATTATATACATAAATACATATTGGCAAGAAAAGGAAAGAACTAAGAAATAAGATCTTTAAATTGGCCAATGTCTCAGCCTTGTTCTGGTTCTTTCTTCTCTTATTTTTTTCAATACATAATTCTCAGGATCATTGTCACAAGCACAAGGGTGACAAATCCAATCCACTGTTTCATATATATGTATATATATTTTTACGTACCCTCGTACTCGTTGTGAGGGTGAAATAGCTTTAGCTTCTTTTCCTATTATTTTTAAAAAAGTTTTATGTTCGCAACATCCCCCGAGTTTTTATTCGAATTTCATGTGTTTCAATAATTCCAGGAAGTAGTACAATGCATACACAAGTACAATGTCTTTGACAATTTACAATGCGCTTTGTACCGAGATTACACATCTGGATTTAGAGTTACTTTATTAGATTTAGTTTTCATTTTAAAATTGTTGTTATTATTTTTGTCTATTGGGTAGCAGAGTAATCGACTTGATTTTATACAAGGGTACTTGTTTTTTGTTTATAGAGATATATTCTATGCGCATGTTACATATTTTTTGCTACGATACATATGTGTGTATATTTATATATATTTATATTTTATAGCTGTATCTACATACAAGCGCTACAGCGAGAGATGAAGTTAATACGCTTTTTTATATTTTTTGTACGATGAAAGCCAGATAGTGCAGAATGAAAGAGAATGGATGGAGTAAAAAAATATAAAATAAAGCATGGGATGAGCAAAAGTGCTATCTCGGTACAATCTTTATTCGTCGATGGAGAGTTAAGCTTTAAAGTTAGATTTTTTATACAGTATTATTATATACGTACATGCTAATTTATTTATTTATTTACTTATATAGTTATGTAGATGCAAGAGCTATAAAAAACAGGAGCTGAATTAATTATTAGGTATGGAGGTAATAGAATTATTCTTTTATTAAAAATTCTCCAACTAACGAACGCATTCACATTTTTCAAATTAAAACTGTAACGCCTGATCTTCAATGATTTCCATGGATAAAAACGCGATCCCGTGAAACTTTTTAGTTCTTTAAAGCTTCTAATTTCGAAAATCAGGTGCGGAGTATCGTAAGCTTCCGTAATTAGACTTTCCAAGCAATTAAATCGTTGAAAATTATTCAGAAAAATTATTATATATTTCTGTGGGTCTTAAACTTGACTTGATACCCAACATATAATTTTAGTAATCAAAATAACTGTGAAAAGCTTCAAATGAATAAATTTTATTTCTAATGTAAAATTTAATAACAACCAGTTGGATAAAAAAAACTTTGACTGTCAATCCCCTTAGCCTTGCGTTCTACCGGACACTAATTACTATCCACGGGAAAAAACTACTACTTGCTAGTAGAAAATAAAAATAATGAGATTTGTACCATCAATAACAAGAATCGTTTACGCCCATGATTATTAATAATTAATAAAATACAGTAGGAATTGAGGACAGTGTGTGCTTGATAACTTTTTCACTTTTATTTAGTTGATTAACTTGGCTCGTCAAGATTCTAAGCTATTGATCACATGGTAGTCAAAATAATCAAATCAATATCAATATATGAACCATCAAATAACTAATACAGTTAGCTATTATTCTTTCAATATCCTTTTTCGGCATCTTAGCCGCTGACATTTGTGTTTAGTTAAGGAAAAGTTCAAAGTCAACTATATGCATGTCACTAACAAGTTATCAAGCGCCAAATATTGTCCTCAGTCCCCACAATATTATACCGTTTTAATACAACAAAATTTAACTATTCGAAGAATTATAATTTTAACTAATAGGTTACTTGTTCAATTATAATATAATTTTAATCCGTAACTTCTCCTTTTATTTTAGTTAACACTAATTATTTTCATAAAAAATTAACTAAAATTTATCAAAGAAACTTTTTTAACGAAGTCTAAAGTGAAATTTAATTAATTAAATAAGTATTAATCGTTAACTACTAACCACAGTAAGCTGTCATGACAGAAATTTTCCCTGTTAAAAATAAAAAATCTTTCAAACGTCTTGGAAGAAATTCCTTAGACCCTTTCTAATGAGCGTAACCTGCGTACGATCCTTCCATCCGTCGAAATTTTTTTTTTCCTCAAAAGTGTAATGATAAAAATTTAAACGCATCACACATTCACGCTCGTTAAAATAAAAAAATGTATATCTCCACTACCAGAAAAGTACATGATGTTCGAGTTAAGTAGGTGGTAATAATAAAAGATGTTATTTTTCATTTTTTTCCAACTGGAGGAAACTAATTGGTGATAATTTGTGTGTAAACACTTCTCGTCTAAACCAATTAGAAGAGCGGAAAGAAAAATATAGACGTAATAAAGAGCAGTAATTTTTTTTAATTATTTATCTGCGATAAAAATATACGTGTATATTTTGTGAATAAGGATTTGTTAAGGGTACTAATTATTTATAAATAAAGAGATATATCTTTTTAATGTAAGGGTTTATTAGAGTAAAAGGAATAATTAATAGTAAATTAAAGAGACACTTTTTTTTTTAAATCGATGGTTCAACTCTGGGTTAAAAATTCATCGCTGCAGAGCTTCGTTACTTTTATTGGCTTTTATTAAAGTCGAATTATTTTTTAATAAAGGCAGAATATGGCCCTGGGTATTATTTTTTTATCAATTAAAAGTCTCTGCGTGTTAATATCAATTAATATTGACACTAAAATTCTTTTTTAGTTTCATCAATTTTTCTTCCATTAAATGCACCATTTTTGTAATAAACGCGGGCTTTTAAAATTTAAAATTTCAAATAAACTTTATTTGACAGGGCTTTTATTATAAACTTTAATATTAATAAAATAAACTGACAGGTTATGAAATGGCTGTGGTATTATTTTTTATTTCAAAAGTAATCATGAAAAAGTTGGAAAATCAATTTAGATTTTCAAATAAATTTTATCGTGAATTATTTCAAATGATTGGATAGAAAGCAAGTGCTGGTACGTAGCTAGTTGGTGGACGTTTTAATTTTTTTAACATCAATTCGTTGGACGATTGTGGAAAAGTTATAAAAAGATAAAAAAAATTTCAACGTAAAATGCTGTCAATCACAAAGAGCACGATTTTAATTGAGATAAAATTTTTTTTTTAACTATGGTATGAAATGTCAGTGAATGTCATTGCTTTTGTAAATATTTTTATTGAATTTGATGAAAATATAAAAATTACGTTCGTTGTAATTTTATTATTTATTTTCGAGCATAGACTGAAAGATTTTATAATTGTGAAATACAAATTGACTTGGAACAAATATTGCGGAAATTAAATGCCCAAAGGGTTTCAGAAAATTACTTTTTCTGGTTGTTTATATTATACGTGGATATAATTAAAAAATTTTATTTACATTTTTTTTTGTCTAGAATAACTAATGACGGGAATACTTATAATTTATTAGTTACATGCCCTCATTGCACAAATTATGCGATAATTAAATGATAAAAAACTATTGATTTAATTATATTTTTAAATTATTCTCATTACTTTGGTTTTATGATAATAATGGTAATAATAATTAAAATAATAATAACTTTTTCATTTTTTTGTATACGATCAAATTTAAATCATAAATGTTTTGTATTTTTTGAGTGAATTTTCTTTTGCATGCTGATAAAAATCTAGAAAGAAGAAATTTTTTGACTGATTTATTAAAAATAAAAATTTCCCTCTACCAGTAGTTTTCTCGAACTAACTATGAATACAGAACGAAAAGAAACGAGAATTTATTTTTTAGAAGCTAAAGAAATCGTGGAATTTGAAATCGTCAGAAATACAGCGAATGTCATTATCATTAATTAAAATAAGTAGGTACGAGTCTTCATATGGTCAATATTGACATTACTACAGTCCGCTGCGTGCATTTTTATTTTACTATAAAAATAAAATTACCAATTGAAATGACATAAAATTTTTAATATTTTATTATTTAACAAACATACTCAACATATACATTTAATTAACTGACATTGTTATTGCTCACAATTCATAATTAATAAATGTAAATAATTTACAAATATATGAACAAATTTTCAATTAAATTAGTAACTTTTAATTTTTGTTTCATTGAATGTAAATAATTAAAAATAGTATATTTATTGGAAAATTCAGTTTTATTATCAGTTGTCACATGTTTTAATTGTTCAATAATAAGTATTTACACACGTAATTTAAAAACGATGAACTTCAATAGCCTGTTAACTTGTACGCACATATCAATGGATTTTTTGCCCTCCATTAATTTTTGAAAAGTTTAAAAAAATTTATCAATATCCCGAATGTATAACCAATGTGTCGGCATTTTTTTTTTTTCTTATAACAATAAGAAAAGCACATTACTTTTTATTTATATTTTATTTTTGCTCTAGAAAACAAAGTATCAATCGATATTTTGTTGACTGTATAAATTAGCTATTTAATCCGTTGCGGCTAGACGCGATTGATTTTTATTGAAGTACATTACTGTTATTATTACAGTACATAAAGCCAACTTGAAGCGAGTCCTTATCCTTGAGACTTTCTGTATTTTACTTCCAATTTACAATTTAAAACTCAATATATTTAATATATTTTTCTTTTTTTCTCTCAAGTCGCGGCCCATAAATTTTATTCGCGTACCGTTTTTATTTATGAATGCCGAAAAGAGCAACTTTTTTTTTTCAAATTTATGGCGATAAATATTTTTATCTTGATAGAATATGAGTTTGATGGACTACTGTTTTGATGAGGGTTAACTCTGTTTTCTTCTTCTGCATAAAAATATTCGACGCTTCCTGTCTATCGTGGCCATAAATATAACCATTACTAATAATATATGTTTTCCATATATTTTTTTCATAATAAGCCCTTACGGCGTCGTAACACGTAAATATTTAATTAATTACACTCTATTAATTAAAGAAAAATTTTTCTTATCATCTTATTTCCTGCGATCGCTCCTGTTATTATAAAATTTAATTAATTTTTATATTAAATTTAATTCATCAATATCAATCAAGGATAATTATTTTTCCACGTAATTAATAATAAATAAGATTACTAAAGCTCGTTAATATTGCACTGAAAGAAAAATTAACTGAAAAGAAAAATTTCTAAACCAAGATAATATTTTTTAAAAGATTTAGAGTTTTGAATTTTAGTTAATTTACTAAATAAATTAAATTTAATATTACTTGAAGTAAAAATTTTTTGTCTTGATTTAAGACAAACTTTTCAGAATGATTTTCTCTTAAATCAAGGTAATTTCGTTTTATATTAAAAACTGACTGCGATTGAATGAAAAAATTGCATTAATTTTAATATTACTTTTATTTAAAAATTATTTTTCTTTTTCATTATCTAAAATATAATCTAACGCTTGTGGTTGTTGTAAAAAAAAATTCGAAATGAAATTATAATTTAAAAACTCAAAAATATGTTTTATTATAAAAAAAAATCAAAAAGTAGAAAGTAATTCTAAATTATTTTCAATTATTTTCGCTTTATAAGATATTTTTGTGATATTCTTACTTTTGTCAATAAAATATTTATTAAAATTTTACGCACTTCACACTTTTTTACAATAAAATTATTTTTTTTTGTTAATTATTAAATTATTATTTTAAACTTATAAAAAATTATTTTTTACCTTTAGTTTGGTTTGTTATTAATTAAAATTTAAGGCCAAATGGCAATGAGAAAATATACATAAAATTTTATATTTGAAGTATATTTCTTAGTTTCTTGAAACAAACATTTTTTCAGTGTATTTTCGGAAAACTGATTCAGATTTCGTAAAACATGATCTTAAATTCATTACTCTTGTGTATTCGTATCAAACTTCGTTAAAAGTAGTACATAATTCAAGCACTCAGCCAATTATTAAGAAACTCGTACTGTATATGCTTAGTAAAACATTTCACAAACTCTGTTTTTGATTTTATGTAAATATAAATAAAAAAAGCGTACTAAAATTTGCACCGCGTATTGAGACTCTCGTCATCGCTTCGCTGGATATCGATTGAATTTAGAAAAATTTATATTTTTCCACACTTCTTTTTCTTTATAGATTTCAAATTTACATAGATATAAATGCGGTCACACGTATAATCCTTAAAAAAAAAAAATCGTTTGAATTTTTTTTTCTAATCAACCTGACTAGGAATCTATTAGAAAATAATCCTACACTTTTTCGTACTATCGGTTTTTAGACACCGGAATATTTCAGTTACATAAAAAAAAATGCAAATTTTTTTTTTATTTTAAAATAAAAATGACATTTATTTCTACCGGCGAATAAATATTGATGAATGTAAATAGAGGAAATATAACATTTTGTAAATTGTCTGTAGAAATTCGAATTGTCGAACGACATGATAAAAAATCAAAAATCTTGTTGATATTTTTGTATGTTATTTAGTAAACATTTGATTGATTTTAAAGGTTTTTTCATATTTTTTTTATCTGCATACTGCAAACTCAGGGTGAAAATACTCAGCAGTTTTTCAGTGATGCGGGTACAAGTATAAAAAATAGAGAAGAAATATGTCATTTAGCCGTAAAAAAATTTATTTGATTCAAGAGAAAAATTCTTGATCCAAGAAAATTTATTTAAATCAAGAAAAATTTATATTAAAAAATTTTTCTACTTAAATCAAGACGATGAAGCTCTTTGAAATGATTTTCTTGGTTCAAGAATTTTTCCCGTGAATCAAGTTGATTTTTTTCTATTTTAGTATGTATATATTGATTAAAAGCTTGGAGTTTGAATTCTTACAATATATTTAAATTCAGTGAAACGTCTTCGACTGATTTACCTTATTAAAGCCTTCATTTAAACTTAAGACGTTTAAATATATCATTTTTCTTCGGTGAAAATTTGTTAAATAGTTCAAGATAATCATCGGAATAGTTAAATCTTCAAAAATTATATATTAAAATATTTAACATTTGGATTAACTGAATATTTTACAGTGACAAGAACCAGTATAGCTTACACAAATCAATAAAACGAGAGATTATTTGACATTAAATGATGAAAATTATTTAATAGCTAATGAATAATAAATTTTAATAATCGCACTCTGTAAATTTATTTATCTATAATTTTATTTTATTACCGATTGAAAACAAGAAATTTTATTTGAAATCTATACTACAGCGAATCTCAACAGCTTGCAATACCACATTTCCAAATTATTTTTCAAATTGAACCTCTATGTCTCCTGTTATGGCCGTCATAACTCGTTGGTCGCTATGTTTTTACTATTCTCATAAAAGTAAGAGACAATATTTTTTGACCTGATTGGTTTTGAATTCTCAAAAGCTTTAATCATTTTAAAATTGTAAATCAATCACAAATATCAGCATCTAGCACAAAATTAAACCAATCGATTAACTGAATTTTTTAAAAATATGTAAGTGATTAGAAAAATAACAGAATCAAATGATTTTTTGACGTAAAGATAAAATTCAGTAGATAATTATTCAAACAGCAGCTTCAGACATTTCAAAATACAGTAACTACAAAATTATTTGATCTAATTTTCTTTATCGTTGCATTTTTAATTATTTCAAACATTGTTTTTTGTAAAATTTTTTTCTCTATATTTTATCAGTATAAATCAAATTTTTGATCAATTAATTTAAATTAACGAATTTAACGGGTAAATTTTTTTATTATACGAAAAAAAATTTTCTAAATCTGAAAAATATCAATTACTGTGGTTAAAAATGGGCCAACCGAGATACTTAATACGTTTAACCTAGCAGTATTCAAGTTAGAATGGTATCGCATGAATCTAATACGAAGAGACGCTTTGTCTCGATTTTCAGTGAATATGTGATTTTCGTTCACAAATTATACTCTAAAGACATATCACTAGGTCGACTGTCAAGAGACTGAAAATAACATATAAATTATTGCAAATATTAATGGTCTTGTATCAAAAATATTTGGAATAAAAATTATTAAAATCTTTGTTGTCTTACTAGAATACCCTCTTTACATTGATAGTATTATTTTAGGATGTACTATAAATGATTGTCTTAGATTTTCCATTTGAAAATCATAACACCGATTTTGAACTCTAGACTATTTTTTAACACTTTAAACTTATTTTAATAATGATTCTCTATAATTTAAGATAATAAATTTTTTGTTCAACTATAAGAGATCATTCTGTCGGTCTGTTTTCTTTACAAATTTAGTTACAAATCATTCTTTTAAATGAACTGGGGTAAGAGCCGCAGTCCTCAGCCCCTAACCAATTGTCAGCTGGCCTTGGTCCTATGCTTTGTATTAAACATAGGATCAAAAAAAACCAAATAGGGATATGGATATAATTAAATGTCGAGTGGTGATTACTAGTTTGGGGCAGGGTATTGGTTTTCTTTCCCTATTGTGTAAACAGTAATAATTTATTCATCTTTGTTGAATCTATGTTATTCAAAAATTTATTCAGCAGGAAACTTCATTCATTTTTTTATTTTAATTACGGAGGTAAAATTTGAAATTGTTTGGAGAATTTTATATATTTGACGTTACTTTGAAAATAAAAAATTATTAGATGTCAAAAAAGCAAGTGAAAATCTTTTAACGCACTCATAAAAAAATTTTTTTTCTCTTGAATCGACTTATTTTTTTTTATTAGTGCGTCAAAAATTAAATATTTTAATTTTAATCCGATAATTGTCCAATTCCAAATTTTTAATGATTTTTAAATTAAAACAATTTTTTTTCGAGAAAAAAATAATTTCAAATTAAAATGTTCACTATAATTTAGTAGTTAGAAGTTGAATCATATATTATTTAATTCTGTTCATTACGTAGATATAATCAATAAAAAGACTCTAGTCTAAAAAATTGAGTCCATATTTTGACGATTAAAATAATTTTATAAATGAAAAAATAATATTAATTAAATGGATAATTATATAGGTGTCAAAAAATGACATTTAATCTTTAAATTAAATTTCTTAGAAATTAATATGTCTTCTACTCACTACTTTAATAAAAATTTGTCATAAATATTTCAATCAGTCAAATAAATTCTAAAAATTTTTATTTTTATGATAATTATCTTGATCACGCTACAAAGTTATAACTAAATTTGTCTAAAAGGCTATTTAGTATTAAAATAAACAAAATATAAAAAATGATTCAGTGTTTAGATTCCAAGTACCGTTTTAAAATAATTTCTATCCGTTTTTAAAAGAGTGTCGAAGTCAATAAATTTAAAATTTTTATTTCTTATTCATAATTTATAATCAATGTCTTAATTTCCTCGAGTGATTTTCATTATCCAGCAACACCGAAATACAATTTAAAGTTTTGAAAAGACCGAAATCGAACTTTGTAAACTTATCTTTGGTCAATTGCCTTGATTATGTTTCCAGACGAACAAAGTCGGTCCATTAGTCTGGGGAATGATCAGCGAAGGAAATTTGAATAATGAATCGACTTATTTCTCAAATACATTATAATAGTTGTCACTCTACGGAGTATAAAAGTTTGCTAGTATTGAGACATCTACTTCCAGTTTCTAGCTGCCAGATGTTCTTTTCGTTAATTAATCTCGCCCATATTACTTTCGGATACGGATAGAAATCACAAATAAATTAAATATTTATACACACTAGAAGTGCGTATTTTTATTGACTTTTTTTCATCTTCTAGAAAGCAGCAGTCGATAGGGAGATAAAAGTTTTATTACGGCGATCAAAAATTGTATGACAATTTTATGGTTAAATATATTTGAATCCACTGACTGGATTTTTATAGTTAAAATAATAAACAACAGATTGTTTCTTGTATATTATGGTGATCGTCTCCAGATATGCATATACAATTTGAAAACAGAATCACGAATATTTGGAACAATTTATGTCAAAACAAATTAAACAACAGACAGATTTTTTTTTCATAATATTTAATAAGCATTTATTACTATTAACAAATTATTCTTCAGGATTATATGATTTAATAAATATTGATTAATAGTAAATGAATAATTTATTAAATGTTAATAAATATTCGTATATAAGAATTTTTCTTGGGAATGGCTCTTATGGTAAAAAGCCGTAAGGAAGTAAAAAAAAATTCAAATTTTTGAAAAAATGTTTTTGTCAGTTTTATACTTCTAGATTCTAATTCAAAACTTGAACAATTTTAATTTTTGTAAAGTTCAATAAATTTTTTTAACATTAACAATTTTTAAACTAAATCACTGATTCGGCTGACTTTTGAATTTATGCCTGAAATTTTGAATTAAAAAAAAAAAAATAATCGTTTGTAAAGAAATTTATTTAAAAATAGATGTAAAAGTTTTAATAAATGGAGATAAAATGTCCCTATCTTTACAAATAGTTTAATTGATTTTGACATAAATTATTTAGAATATGCGTGATTCCGTTTGTTACTTATTTAGTTGTATTTGGTATTAATATTACCATATGCTTTTGAAATTTTTTGACTCTTTGGTGCATGCGGTTTCTTCATAAGTCACAAGTAATATAAAGCATGTAAGAGAATGATGAATGAAATTTGCCGAGCTTAAATATTTATAAATACTCCAAATAAAAAAATGTATTCGTCTGATGAATACATTAATCAAGCATGAATTTGTTCGTAAATGAGGTGAATTTATAATGAGGTAATTTATCAACAAATATGTATGCAAATGTTCATAGATATAAGTATAAAAGTTTTCTTTGTGTTTTAGGGTGTAGCATTGTTGCCCGCCGGTAGATTCGTATCGAATTTGTTGTAACAACAGAATATTGGATATGTTACTCTATATATTGTTTCGTTTTACAATACACTAATTTCGAGACATATATCAATTGTATTTACCGACATAACAAACTCCACATCGATTTTTTACCGAAAATACAAATAAAAAAAAAAACAAGTGACCGATTGAAATCGAACGTACTATTGTTATATGCAGAATAATTTAGTTTTACCCTCGATTAATAATTAATGCTTTACGTCATGAATATGTCCGAGCGACAGTTCTGATTTTAAAATAAAATTAATAATGACTGCATCCATACATGATTAATACATTAATCGAACATGATAAGGTACTTTTTTTTTTTTTTTTTTTTTTTAAAGTAAACTGAAAGTAACTGGTTGGTTCATTAAAAATATTTTTATTAAAATTTTGCTCATGGATATAAAATTCTTTGAAAAAAAGAAATGATTTTAATTTTTAGATCTAAAAATTAGCCTCGAGGCTTGTATTTTCCAATAAAGAATTTTCTCAAGAGAAATTCTTGAATTAAGACAACCGCTTCTCTTAAAAATAATTTTTTTATTGGATCAAAAACACTCCTTTATTCCTGATAAAAAAAAATTAATTAAAAAATATTGGGAATAATGAAATTTGAATTCTTTTTAACACTTCTAAATATTTTTAATACTTTTAAATTTATTTTCTCATGGATAATTAAAATTGACCATAATTTTTAATTTTTATTTCTTGTTAGAGAAACCAAGAAGTTATTATTTTCGTGTAAGAGTTATAAAGATCAATTTTAAAAATTTATTAGTTATAGTACAAAACAAAAAAATTAAATGATTATAATCATTTTGAATACACGAAATGGAAATTATTACCACAAAAAGATTTTAGCCAGTAAAAAGACTAGTAAACTATTAGAAAAGAACGATAATAATTACAATAATTTATTTTTTTATGTTAAACACAAATATCTGTATATTTGCGCACGCATTATGCAAAGTACTTTAAAGAGGTTGAAACGTGCAAATTTGATGGATTTTATTTTTTTTATTTTGACTATTTTCTTTATAAAAAAAATAAGTGCTAAAATAAATTCACGCTGGGGAAAAAGCAGAGAGCAAAAGAATCGTATCGCGGCAGTTACTCTCCGGAACTCAACTTGCTTTACTCTACTTCCTTTTTATATTTTTATTAGAAAAACTACCCCGCGGACTAATTATACTTGCTAATATGGGCTATCGAAAATTCTAATTACTTAGAGCATTCCAACTTTTATTTCAGTAGGTCCAATCGATTTGAATATACTTTTTTTTTTCGATAATAAATAATAAATTCCAAACTTATTATTTAAATAAAATTCAATATTTTTTTTTCCGAGATTTTACGGTGCTCAATTAAAATTACTAATTTAAAACAACTTACCAATTTTTTCAAGTAACTAAAACAATAGTAAGCGCTGAAAGTTAAAAAATAATACAAGAAACTTTGAAAAGTTAAATTGAAGAAAATACAATTATACTTAGACCAAAAGTAATCAGAGAGATAGTTTAAAAACATATTTCAAAATCATCCAATTATAAGTAAAAAAATTAGTGGCTTGTACAATATTTATTTATGTACCGTGAAATATAATTCAAAAGTTTGGCACGGCCTAGCCAAAAAGTGAATTCTGCAAACAAAATATGTTATTGAAAACGACGGACGAGTTGTTTTCAATAATTAATTCCTGTTTATACATTTGAATTTGCATATATGCATAAATTCACTTTTTGAATAAATACACATGTATTTGTATTTATTATTATCATATTTCATATAAATACGAAAACTATGCTAGTACAAGTTTAGAGTACCCACGTGTATATTGGCATAAAAAAGTGTATAAGTGAACCAAGTGAGCTAAAATACATCGGGGGTTACTAATACTTGCACTCTTGAGTAATCACGTATATGCATTTTCTCATATATATATTTATATAGTTATGTATGTAGACGTTTTCCTCTCGAAAGAAGAAACTCATTTGCACTAGATAGATGGCGACACCAAGTGTATTTTGCGCAGTTGCTTTATTGGATCGATAACTCTTGACACTTCTTGTATTGAGTATCGCTAAAATTTTTGATCATCCATACCAAATACGGAAATACAAGACCCATATATGTCAAGAGAGGTGTCTACCAGGGCGACACCATCAGCCCACTACTGTTCATATTAATGACAGCCTTCTTAACGTACCTGGTCTCTGAAGATCAGAAGACAAACCGAGTGTGCAGAGGCAGGCAACAGCTGGAGGCATTCATGGATGACTACAAGGCCCACGCACCATCACAAGAAGGAATTGATTGTATCACGGAACTGCTGAGGGAGGGAGGAACAGAAATTGGGCTTGCTCTGAACGTCAGGAAGTGCGGAGTCTTCAATCGAGAGTACCTGGAAAGAGATGGAGTGGAGGATGACATCATCGGAGATGAGGATCCATTGTTCTTACCGAGGATTCGAGATTCATACAAGTACCTGGGTATCCATCAGCTGGAAAGAGACAGACCTGTCAATTACCAACTAGTAGAAGGGAAGGCGACCAGGATGACCGAAAAAATCATGAGATCAGGATTAGCAGTCTCACAAAAGGTACAACTCTTCAATACGTGTGTTATCCCAGCAGTAACGTACGTCCTGGGGAACCTATACCCCCAGGAGTCAAGAGCAACATCGCTGAAGAAATGTGCTGACATTGACGGGCTAATACGCAAGATCTTGATCGAGGAACAGCTGAAGGGGCCGACCACAACGAGAGTGTCAACTTACATCCCGGCACGTCTCGGAGGCCTGGGCATGAAGTCGATCAGGCTGGAGGTCGAACTCATGATGGTAAAGAAAGGCTGCTACCTAAGGTCGCACCCTGAGCTAGACCAGACCCGAACAAGGTATGAAAAGCTGGCCAAGAGAGGATGGAGGAATCCACTGACCGATGCGGACTCGGTAATGGCAAGCTATGGAGTGGAAGGACAAGAGATCGAAAGGCTACCCGAGGAAGACTTTGACGCCTACTGCAGGAGATTGGCAAGGAGAGTATCGGACCAGCAGGTAGATTGGCTACTTGATAAGTGGAGATCTATAAACTATGGAAGACTCATCAGCAAAGAAGAAGAATGTATCCTGTTCCCGGCATACAAGTCCTTTAAGATGGAAAACTGGATCGCGAGGAGGATCCTTGAAGCAGCTGAGGAACAGGTACATGGCCTGGGGGCACTGAGAGGAATACCCTGCAGACTGGGATGCCCGAACACCGAAACAGCGTATCATGTTGTCTCCGCATGTGGAAGACAAACACACCCGGTGAGACATGATACAGCTGTGAGCTGGGTAATAAGGAAGATCCTAGATGCAACCAGTGCTCCAGAAAATACAAAGACGCAGGCCTTCAGAGCTAGAGCTTCCATAGTGACTGTCTACGATTGGGGGGAGAGAAAGATCGAGTTAAGTGCTGGCCCAAGAACAACTGTGGACATCAACCTCTACCACAATAGGCCGGACATCTTGATCAAACTATCCAACCCACCAGAGATATTCGTATTAGAGGTTGCAATATCTCACCTACAAAACATTAGACTCCAAGAGCGCATCAAAAGGGTGAGGTATGCGTTGAACTCCACCACCGAGGTCACGGAGAACAACGTGGATACCGTCACCAGAGACAACAACCTGATTGATGCGCTCCGAAGAAAGCACCAATGCCCAGTAAAACTGGGTGTCCTGGTAATTGGAGCCCTAGGTGAGATATTAGCAACAGAAGAACATCTACTAGCCAAGAACATCCTAAGTAAGCTGGGGGTGTCACAAAAGCACTGGGAGATCCTGATGTCAAACATAGCACTGTCGGTAGCCAAGGCCTCGGCCCAAAGCCTCGTACACAGGCTGCGGCAATAAGACCACCCTGCATCGCTAATACACCGTTGACCCAGAACCTCAGGAAGTCCACCGAAGAAGACGAACAAGCCACCCAAGGAGCCTATAGCCCCCTCAAGGACAACAGATGAATTCCTTTCTTTTTAAAACTCTTTAGACTCTCTAAATTCTTTAAGTTATTTGAATTAATCTCTTTCTTAGAACTATGACTATGTTTGTATACAAATAAAATACCAAACCTTCTTATTTCCCACGCACAATAACTCTCAAAAAAATAAAACTTTGTATAATATAGAGGTCCGAAGTGGACAATGTATTATTTATGGTAAATAAAGTGATTGTTATATACTACCGCGGAAGTTGTCAAAATGAAACTTACAATGACTACAAGAGTTGCAAAAAATATTAAAAAAAAAAAAATTTTGAAAATTTTTTTCGGTCCATGGCCTCGGCAAAATTTTTTCCAGCTGAGCCTCCACATGTAGCTGATAATCTGTTCATACAGATTTAATTTGGCCTTAACCATATTTCTTTCATTATTCCTCGCAGACATATTCGACTTTGAATGAAAAAAATCCTTCAACATAAAAAAAAAACCGCGTGCAAACTGTAATTCCAACAAATTCTTGACTAAAAACGATTAAACTAGAGATTTGGAGCTTCAAAATACTTTTTTATTGATCTCCATACAACTATTTTTCACTGAAATACAGCCAATCAAAAATCACAAAAAAAAGGAAATTTTTTTTTTTTTGCTTCGTTAACTTTTGCAAAGTGTGTAATTTAATCATAATAGTAGTAGTAATGATAATAATACCGTAACATTTTGATAAATAATTTCAACAAAGCTGGAAGAGAATTAAAAGATTTCCAAATTAAATTATTTATTATAACTAGTAACACGAAAAATCTTTTGAATAAACTTCAACTTGAGCTTACTCCGAATACTGGAGTACTTTGATGTGAAATTATAATGAAGTTAGTTGAAGTAAATGCAAATTGTGCTGAAGATAGCTATAAGACGGATTCGTTGTAAGTGAATATACACCTAATATATAGATCAAATAAGTTAGATGCTTTATTTAAGATGAAAGAGTATCAATAAATGCAATTTAACATCTATAAAATTATTAATATCCCACATATTCTCTAATTATCTCATTTATTCAAGATTATATGAATGAAAAAGATTATTCTATAGTCAGAAGCAGAAATAAAGTTATTTTTCAAATTAACTGAAGAAACTGAGACGGAACATGGCAAAATTTTTTGCATTAAAATTACAATAGAACAAGAAGTTACTACTTGACTATCGCAAAACACTGGAACAAGACAAAACTTTGGGAAAAAAGCATATTATGTTACATAAAGTCCATTTAGCATTGAAATAACTTAAATAATATTAATGGTCGATAACATTTATTCCAAATACAAAACACTGATCACGTCATCACGTGGTAATGCTTTGACTTAGTATGAAAGAAAAAAAAAAATATGGATTTATATTTATATTTATATCGTGCGAATTATTCGCACGAGTCCTGCTAGTTAATCGATATTTCTTATAAATAACTCCAGAAACTGCTCCTGAAACTCTCGCAGAATATTAATTTTTTATTAATGCTTGATTATTTCATAAAACAGTAATTTTTGATTCAGAAATCTAATTTGGAATGATTAAAAATAATATAAAATGATTTTAGTTCACTAATCTATAAATATACACTTCGCATGAATTAATTAATTTCAAATTAGATTTCTTAATCATAGGGTGACATGCTTTTCTCCTATCCTTCACTATTGTTAGCGTTGGTCTTTCCACAAATAAACGTGGTTATTATTTTATACAATAGTATAGTAAATCATAAACAATAAGATATATTTGATAAAACGAAACAATCCAATGTATAAATTCATTCCTTAAAAGCCAGTCGAATTCAGGTATTAAGTTTTCATAATTTTCAACAATTTGTTCAAAAATTTAATTGTATTATTTCGTGAGTCACTATCCAAATGGATTACCAATATTCCATCAGTTTTCCTTCTTGTCTTCACGACATTAATCATCGCTATTATTATAAATACTTATATCGAAATATGAAGCACACTTCCATCCCAACTAAATGTGGCAGAGAATATCGATTGACCATAATATGAAACTTCGGATCCACTACGGACCATTCGCTATTGAATTTATACTCTGTATGAAGCCATTCTCTCACCTACACCCATACATACATATATTTGTTATGTGTGTATACTTGCGCTTATTAACTTGACTGTAACATATGATATCTCAGTTTTGAAGCTTCTGCAGCAGGTCAGGTTGTTATCTTAATAATAACTCATCGTTACAGAGTTACAGTATTCTATACGCGCTACAACAGTGTTATGTTATGAATAGATATGATTAGAGTAATTGGTTAAGAGCAATAACTTTGAGAATATGAGATTTCTGCTTTTTTATCAAAACTTATGTACAGAAGTTAGAGCTTTTGATTTCTTACTTGAATTTTAATGAATTAAACTTTTGAAAAATATTTGCATTATTTTGCATTGTCCTACGTTAAATTTTCATCGTTTTATTGATGATAATGTTCAATATAAACAGCGTCTCGTCAATATTTATTATGTCGCTTTATTTCCATGATATTTAACGACATCAAAATTAGCAGACATCTAATCATTTCTGAGTTTTATTCAAAAATTAAATTAGTGTTAAGAAAACATTATTTTTTAATTTGCATTCATAGTTTTTTGTTTTTTTTAAGTTCTACACACGGAATTTTGAGAAAAAAATTTATCATATTTTGCTAAAAAATCCTAAATAATAATAATAATTTTATGTTACATTAAGATATCCGAAATACTGAATCAAATAATGAATTCATAAAAAAAAATAATTACAATATCTACTATTTTATCTAAAACTACTTAAAGATCATTGCCAAACAATGATTATAGATGTAGAATAATATATTCATTAATCACAATAAATAAAATAGCAAACTGTGATAATGATAAGTAAAGGCTATTGTACTGTCAATATTAATTTAAATAACAAAAAAGTGATACAAGTTTCTCATAAATTTTTCGCATTGCGAATTATAAAAATAAAAGATTCAAGAGTTTTTCAAACCAGAATTTGTTAACCTAGATTATTATTATCAATTACAATTACGATAGTAATAATTTGATGATTATTATCGCATATTTGAAGGATAAAAAATTTCTGAATAAACAATTATTGTTATTATTGTGCAAAGCAAATAATATAACAAATGTTGACACGACTTTGTTTACATTGAGCATTATCATCAATGATGTAAATTAAATGTATGGCAATAATGGATAATATAATTATTGGTAACTTAGCTGAAACTTTACAAATATTAAAAAAGTAATGGATACATATAATTCTAATTTAAATTTCGATCATGTTACTAATTACTTTATGATAATTCGTGCATAACGTAAACTCAATTACAGAATGTTCGTAATTACATGGATCACACTAGATGAAAGATGTACTTTGATAATTTTTGCATTTTATTATTCAAAGGTTTGGTATATAATTTAAGCTACACTTTAATTTTTATCACATAATTTATAATGAAAGATAAATTTCAAATTTTACTAAATTTTAAATAGTATTATGTGACGATACGACCATTACCATTCATTAATTATTTTATTTAGTTCATTATTAATTGTAAATATTAATATTACTACAGATGAACTATGAGTTGTAAACAACTCTAGACTTTGAATGATTTTCATATAGTTTAGAGTTATTGAGTTTAATTCTAACATTAAATATTAAAGTTTCGTAACAGTTAAGTACTGTGAATTCTGAAGTGGAAATATATTTTCATCTTAATTAATGTGCCTTGATTTTTTAGCCAAAAAGGAATCAGGGACTATATTTTTGCGATAATTCGATACTTAGTTAACTTCACACTTATTTTTATTTCATCCTATTTAATTTAGAGGATAATGTAATTTAATTTATTCAATTAGTTGATGGGCAACATTCCTTTACAACCAAATGCAATACATAATAAGTTACAAAATATAATACTGAGCATACAAAAAAAAAATTCTAAAGCAATTCTGAAGAAAAATTTTTTTTTAAAAGACGTTTGTTTTACTAAAAAAGAAAAATAATACAATAATAATAATTAAACATATTTATTAAATTATGATTGAAAAAAATTTTGGCTCAATGATTTTTTTTTAAAAGACGTTTGTTTTACTAAAAAAGAAAAATAGTATAATAATAATAATTAAACATATCTATTAAGTTATGATTGAAAAAAATTTTGGCTCAATGATTTTTTAATATTTTTAATCACAATATTCATAGTCTGAGTACTTATGAACTAAATTTAAAAAATAATGTTGCTATGACAAAATCAATTACCAATTATTTAATCGAATAATTAACTATTACCAAAAAAAATATAAAATATTAAGAAGACACAAGGCTCAGGTCGATCTTTCCGATAGTACGAAATTTAATTGCATAGAAACCTAATCTGTAACAAAAATGTCCATCAAAAAATGTTACTTAACTACACAAATAATAACAAAACAAATCTTAAAATAGAACATTCTTAAAATAAGACTTTATCAACAAATTAATACGCATTAACGTTTAACGTTCTACTTTAACAGCTTCATTTCATCAGGTTATCTTAGTACAAGAGTCGAGGATCCGACCTTTCACTCTTTCTTGTCTCTATTCACCACTATAACCACAACACCGACAAAACTATATAATATATAAACATAGACACAGCCACAGACCGATTCAACACTACAAGTAATTCAAGACAAGACCAATTAATTTATTAATTCTCAACAACCCGCATCACGTGTCCATAAAAATCCCAGTATCTCCTTCAACATAACTCCCGAATGTACAATTATAAAATTTCCATCTATTTTCCTAGAGGTCACCAGAGCTATCCTTAAGCTAAAAGCCATTTTTTTCTCTTTCCCTAATATCCTCAATTTCCGCATTAATAAAATAAACAATAAAAAAGCTTCTACTGAACAAATAACAAAACCAAATGTAAGATAAAACCAAATTAAAAGTAAAAAGATAAAACTAAAACTAGTACAGAAAAAAAAAAACAAATATTACAATCCAAAGGCTAAGAAGCAATCAATATACTTATTCTTACATTCTCCGACAATTCTCTGAATACCATCTTATTCTGTATATCTCAAGCATGATGAAAGGTTCCAGTTGTATGGCGTCTTTATGTTACTTTTCTACTTTTTGTTTCCTTATTTTCTTAATTCCAAAGTAAGCCGCCTGTATATGCGTATATATATATCTATATATCTATATACCTCCACGTGGAGTGCATCGCGCAGCCTCTTGAAGATCTTGCATCAGACAAAAGTAGTCACGCCCTTATCCTTCTTTTATTTTATTTTCTAAAACTTTTGACTTTTGATTCTCTATTCTGTTTGATGCTTTTCTTGATAATCTTCTTCTTCTTCTTGTTAATATTTGGACCACTAGTTTTGGCGCCACATGACACCACACCGGTAGTTGTCCTTAACTACTAAGTCTTTATCTGGAGATCCATCGATAAGGATTATCGTTAGGGTTCGACGAGGATGATTGTTAAACATGTAATGTCATCGAATGTAAATGCGATATGTGATCTCCGATCAATGCGATATAGAGTTTTGGACTTAGCCTGGTTGACAATAGCTATTTAATTTAGTGGTAACCAGAGTGCTGAAGCTGAGGCAGTAGACTAGAGACTGGAGCTTACAGCTGAGCATTGAACATTTAGCATGACCCTTTTGTGTCTTGTCTATTCTCATCTGCTGTTCGTACCGTCTTGTGTGCTGCCTCCTGGCTATTGTAATTCATAGTGCAAGGCCTGGCAATGTTGACTGTTGCATCAGAGACTGGTTGGCCAGGTCCCAGTCTCTAGTCTCTAGTCTCTAGTCCCCAGTTCCCAGTGCCGTTTATATCTTTAGTTATTATATAGAGTAAGGTGCTTAGTCGTATCATTTATGTATAGGTATATCTATATCTATATGTCTATATTTTCACATTAATACCACATACTAGGCAACTAAGTCGTCCCAATACCATACCATATAATTACAGTGAAAGCCAACCAAGTATACACGACACGTGTATTCATAAGACCAGAAACACTGAAACAGAGTAAAGTCATCAGGTGGCTTTACCCTATATGTGCCCTGTTAATGTATTTAACTCCATTACACTCAACCTTAAACCCTGGGGATTTACGATCGTGAATACATTGTTTGTCGAACTCACATTTTATATCACTAATGCTTATTGATTTTTTAGAGTTAAATAGACAGATAAAAAAAATTTAAGAAAAATTACAATTGCCACGTCGTAATCCAGGACCAGACTTTCACCATCTTCACTTTCTTGATTTTACATTTTCAAATTTATGATGTTACATCGTAAAAATGCGTATAAAAATAGTCATTGTACGAATTTTTACGATGTAACATCGTAAAATTTAAAATTATTAAACTGAAGGTATTAAAAGTCTGGTCTTGGATTACGATGTGACAATTTTGTAATTCTTTTTTTTTTGTATTTACTATTTTTATTTCGCAAAAAAATTGATCGTCTTATCCTTATTCTTTATCTCCAGGAGAACTGTAGATATAGGAGCGTAGTTGAGGCGTTTTCTTTGAAAACTCGTTCTATTTTGTAATCACTTGATTTGTTGTCAGGCTCGCCAATATAACTTCCGGCAAATTTTATTAAATGATGGATAGAATGTGACACTAATTGTTGAGAATTTTAAATTTTTATTTCCGTGTTTTAGTTTTAGTCGCTGATAATCTTGGAGATTGAGAACTTATTGAACTCAATTATGTTTGATGATTTATTGTTGAGATTATAAATGATTACTTTTAAAACTGGACCGCTCGAAGTGTCGAACAAGTGATTTAATGCTTGGAAATTTCAGTTTGTAAAGTAAAGGATAATTCTTGTAGAGGTCATGCACGCAATATAGATAATTGACAATGTAAATTGATGTGATAAGAATAAGTGGGAGAATTTCTATCTATGTGAAATTTTGAAAGTGTTATTGCTGGAAGTTATGGGAGTTTAAATGATTTTTTATTCTTAATTAATTATAAATTCAGAGTATAATTTTTTCGGAAATGTAAATAATTAAATACTTTAAATTTTTTTTGTAAAAATGATTGTATTTTCTATAGAACTAAATTTTCGAAAAAATTAATAAGGATTTCATTAATTAAAAATTAAATTTTCTATAAAAAAGTATTCTTACATTTTTTTTGTATTTTAGAAAATTTAACCCAGAATTTGAGATTAAAACCTTTGCAAATTATTTTAAAGTAATAAAATTTGATGGTAGCATAATTTTCTGAATGTAGACCAATTACTTTTTACGATATAGATAAAATGATGTGTTAAAGTGTTAATCTATCATAAATTTTCGGTTTTACGTTTCAATTAAGTTTTTATACTCGTAAGTTTATAAAAGTACAGAAAAATTCAAATACAAATAATTATAACTTTTTAAGTTTATTAAAATTTTGAACTGTTATTGTTTTATCGTAACTAAAAGCGAGAATGAAGAAATTAAAAAAATTTTTGAATTACACTTCTTGGAAACTTTTGAAACTAAAATTACACATAATCTAGATGGTTATCTACACGAGAACATTTTAATTTACAATCTCCCTTCTGGTGACAAACTACATGGAATTCAGTTGTCTTCAAAGTCGAATTTTTTTCTCTTTTTTCCAGTGGTTATGTTACCCTGGAGAGGTATTGTTTTGGTTCCCAAGAAAACCCAGATAACAAATACTTTAAAACTTTTCTCCATTTTTTACCTTGCATCGGACACTTGCGGATTTATAGAAAAGATCTTTAAATTTTTCTAATTATTTAAATTATAATCTTTTAAACATTTAAAATTTTTATATTAAAAAATTAATATTCAATTTAATTTCATGTCACTCAAAATAAAAGAAAAATGTGATTTTTTGTTCACAGCCGTATTGTAGTTTTATAAATTTATTCAGTATTCAAAAAACTTTTTAATGATTATTTTTTATGGTCAGTAAAAAAGTATTGAAGAAACTGAGAAGAAAAAATTCTATTAAAACTGAATGAACTTTTATTTTTTAATTATAAAACTATTTCACAAGTTTACATTATAATTATCGTTTATTTTCTAAAGTATTTTTCATAATAAATAATTGAATACATCCGTTATATTTTTAAAATTTATTCTCTTTGACTTATAAACTTATAAATGTTATAATCGTCTTTTTTCTTATCTATTCATTATTACTTATTTTTTGTATACTTGACAGAAGTAAAAATACTTGAGACAAGAAGGAATAAGTTCAAGCAAACTCGGCTTAATTTAAAATCCCGCCTACAATAAATTTCGAATTGAATTATCGAGTTTGTAAGAGAGTTGTTAAAGTAAATTTAAATATTAATAAATAAAAAAAAAAAAAACATAAAATGGGAGGTAAAGCTTAAAAAATTATGAAGTTAATGAGTCGAGAAAATATAACTGATGTTCTCCATTATTTAATAACTATTCCATAAAAATCCTCGACGCTACAGCATGCGAGCCAGATGGATAATTTATATGGAAACTTGACTAATATAACGGCGGTACAAAACCATTTATAGAGTAATATAATATTTTACTCCCTCTGCTATACATATATAAATACTTCTTCAAAGTACTAGTTAGTGCAGATTATTTTATTATTAACTTACGCTGGAACAGATTGACATCCCAAAAGTGAAGAGTTAAGAATAATTTTACTACTTATTATGAATAATTTCAGCTTGATTTTCTTTTCAATTTTAGTATTTGAAACTCTTATATGTTTTTATAGAAATTTTAATTCTTCATTTGAAGTTTAAATGTCCATAAAAGACCTTTATGTCAAAGCTTTGATACAGCCCATTCGATGAAATAGTAAAAATAGAAAATTATAAACATAAAAATTGTAAAATTGCAGGAAAATCTAATATATTTTCAATCAAATAACTTTTAGATGGAAAAATTAAACTTATTTTTTATTAAGAATACGTAGTCGCCAATGAAATGAGTTCAAAGTTACATTAATAACTTTTCATTTAAAAATAATTATTATCCCTTAATTAAAAGTTTGTTGCGTTAACAATAAACTTCAAAAATTGACCACTGAAAATTTTCTTTTCATTTTGGAAGCCAAATGGTCTTTTTTAAAGCGTAAATGGTTCAGAATCAAATTTATGAAATTTCAGATCGATATTTGTAGATAAATAATTCTGTCAAATTTAAAGGAGTCCATGGAAAACTTGAAATTCCAGATTAAAGATCTGGAGATTTTCTGTCATAGATTTTACTGGATTTTTTAATATTTTTAGTAAATTTCATAGAAATCTAAATATTGCATTGGTCCTCATGACGCAGCTTTTAAAAAATTTTGCTATATTCTGACTTAATTAACTCGACAAGCTGAGTTAGAAAATGCATATGGTTCAAAAGTTTGTATATTTATGTATTTATATATTTATATGGAATTATGTATATGGAATAGAACGTGGCTTGATAAATACAAAGGTCAAGTTCGAAGATGAGCTTAATCTGTCATGTAGTTTTCAAATTACAGGATTTTTAAATTTTTAAAATCCAAAAAATAAAATTTTTTCAGTTTATTAATCGAATCACTTTTGAATGCGACATCGTATTGAATTTCTGTAAAATCTACCTGAAAGCTCTTGAAATCGATTTTAATTTTCATATTTTGCTGTATAAGTCAAATCACAATTACATTTAAATTTGCTATCTTTTTATGAAATTTGTTGTTGCATTGGTTTTTATTCTCAAAATTACTAAAATTTTAAAGTTTTTAATTGATTAAACGCTTTTAAACTTATTATTTTTATTGAAGTATGAAATCTACATTAATTTCGGCCTTTTTTTCATATTAGACTGTTTTTAATTATACTTTTTATTACGAATGCTAAAATAAATGAATTGGGACATTTATAAAATTTTAAGGATAAAAAAAATTATTTTTTATTGGTAACCCAATTCAACTTTTATTTTTGGCACAAAATGATGGACCATCAAAGCAAAAATAATTTTCACTTTGGTAATCAATATCTCTACTCATGTATCAATCATGGATCAAAAATTAATAGAGGAGTTATGAATAGCTGAAAGCCTGCCCATCAAGATATAAAACGCTGTTTTCAGTACAAAAACGTTTGCTGATGTGACATATCGGTGAAAAAAATTTTTTAACATAAAATCCATTTTTTTAATTAAAATCTATAGAAATTACTGAATGAGCAATTAGCTATAATAACTCATGGTTCACTTTTTAAATATAAATATATAAAATTAAACTTTAAAGTTAACAATTGATTATTCAAAGCAATATTTTTTCCCTTGTTTACTGTGATTAACTTTAGCTCTATTTATTTCGTGTCCGCTTTGTTTCTATTATATACCTGGTAATGTTTAACAATGAATTTATACGCTCAATATATCTTGATTCCATCCCGGTTGTGTTTTAACAACAAACACGATCGGATTTAATTTCATTGAAAATGTCCTTGTGGCCAAAAAAAATATCGACCCCGACTCTTTTGAACTGGTTTGCTGCCTACAGCAAGTCAACCGCTTAATGATGATGCAATATTTTTCAACTGATAATCATTCAATTTTCATCACTCAAGATGAATATAAAATAGAAATATTTTCACTATCAATTAAAAATCAATTTTTTTTAATTTCTTCATTTTTTACTATGCATAAAATTATTTAAAATTTATTTTAATAAGCTAACGTTAATTAAACTTAATTAAAAAAATACCAATGAAACTCTGATATGAAAAAGTAATATAACAACAGTAGAAATAACTTTGATCTTTAGATATAAAGAAAAATTTGTAGGAGCAATAATAAAAAAAAGCTTTTGAAATGTACCAACAGAACAATGTCTTGAAAAATAAAGTCACGGTACACTAAGCCAAGAATTCAGAAGAATGTTGTTCTACAATGCATTTTTATGAACTATCTACACTGAAATACCCTTATATATTGTGTTTTATTTTTTAGCTTCTTTATTGCGCTTTTTGCTTTATATTTCTTCCATCTCAACTCGTTTGTAGTATAGATAACAAAAGATAATTAAGTTAACGTAACTTGACTCAACTGTTTTTTTTATTTAATTAATTAACAAACTTTATTTTATTCTGTACTTTTGTTATTCTTAATATCGCGCTCTTTATATTGAAGAAAGAGAAATCTTCACGTAAACGGGTCATAATATTCCCTTAAGAAATGTATACCATCTCGTGATGATTTCTCAGAATTACGTCGGAGATGAATCTTTCAAGTGACCTACTATGTGTACCACTTATATTACGTTATAGTTATGACCTTATCGTTTTTATTAGTTTTTTTACTTTATTTTTAAACGACGTTTTACATTGTCATGTTATCTTGAGATTTATAATTCCGTTTGATCATTTAATAACCGAAAATCTATTACACTAATATTTATCGTTCTATATTTGTTTAATATGCTTTTTCGAGATATTCGGATTTATTCGTGTGAATAATTTCTATAGGATACAATTTATTTATTTATGGATTTTCTTGGATTGAGCTGACTTTAACCATTGATCCCATTTATATATTTGAGTTTATATTGGCGATATTGTTTTCAATTTTGATATCCAACTGGATACAAATGAAAGCTAAATTGAAACTTCTAAGTAATTTAATATCGTCATTCTGGTATCACATCATATCTAATGCAAATATGAAAAGAAGTTGCAAAATAAATCTGTTAAAAATAGTATTTTTGATGATAAATTACTATTTATTTATTTATATAGTTATATATAGACGCGAGAGCTAGAAAAAACAGAAGCTGAATTAATTATTAGGTATGGAGGTAATAGAATTATTCTTTTATTAAAAATTCTCCAACTAACGAACGCATTCACATTTTTCAAATGAAAACTGTAACGCCTGATTTTCAATGATTTTCATGGATAAAAACGCGATCCCGTGAAACTTTTTAGTTCTTTAAAGCTTCTAATTTCGAAAATCAGGTGCGGAGTATCGTAAGCTTCCGTAATTAGACTTTCCAAGCAATTAAATCGTTGAAAATTATTCAGAAAAATTATTATATATTTCTGTGGGTCTTAAACTTGACTTGATACCCAACATATAATTTTAGTAATCAAAATAACTGTGAAAAGCTTCAAATGAATAAATTTTATTTCTAATGTAAAATTTAATAACAACCAGTTGGATAAAAAAAACTTTGACTGTCAATCCCCTTAGCCTTGCGTTCTACCGGACACTAATTACTATCCACGGGAAAAAACTACTACTTGCTAGTAGAAAATAAAAATAATGAGATTTGTACCATCAATAACAAGAATCGTTTACGCC
>JZSA01004670.1:0-13039 GCA_000956155.1 Cotesia vestalis | reverse complement strand
CAAAAAAAAAAAAAAAAAATGACATACATATTCCGGTTGAATTTTTCAATGTACACTGAACTTAATTTTAAAATAAATATTTTTGTACCGACTGACTGATTGATTGATAGTACAAATTGAATATATCAAATCCTAAAAGCCAAAAGGTCGCACTTGAAATTTTTAAATCATTTTTATTTATTATACAAAAAAGTTTAAATCAAAAATTTTCATATACTTAGTCTATTTTTCTAGTAGAATTAAATATAGTACAAGAAAAATAATTTGTCACCAAAAACTTGAAAAAAATAATTTTCTTTTAAATTGTTTTTTTTTATTTTTTTTTTTTGATAAAGAAAAATTTTCAATAATTTACATGTTTGTTACAAGAAAGCTCTTTTTTCTCAACAGAAATTTTTTCTCTTAGTGCAGTTTATTATATATTTAACATATTGGTAAAATTATAAAACAAAAACATAAAATTTCTAGCGATTACTATTTTCTGAACCTCGTTCATCCCCGGAAACAAAAAAAAATTTTCGGTAACTTCCGCTATAAGACTAAATGCAATTATTAAATTTCAAAGAAATCTACTAAAAAGTCTAACACCGTCACAAAAATAAACTTCCAATAAATTTTTGTAAAAAAAGAATTTTTTTCTGTTAACAATAACACTATTGTATATAACAGAAGACTAAATAGCATTAATGATAGTTCTAATGCAGCATATCGGTCCAAGTCCGTAGAAGTTAAAAGATAGTTACGTAGAAGCTATTGAGAGAATTCAAAGTGTTGGATAAGAAGTCGTTTGACCGATAGACATGACTGTAATACTCAACACTATCGTCAAGAATCCTTGGAGAGTTTGAGTTTGATATACTTGAATAGATCCAGTACGGGTACTAGCACAAGTACGAGAGAGTAGAGGTTCTTATACAACCCTCACATCACTCCTGTCCTCTGTTCTTGCTCTCATCTGAGTGTCTCAGTATTGTCTACGTCTACATACAGTCATATAAAGGTAAAAGTAGCACCCTAGACCCGAGTCTGAATCCTAGAGACAAATAGAAGAATCAGGGATGCTGAAGGATCAGGAGCATGATAGAGAGAACCAGACTTGCGCGCGTGATAATAGATCGTTTGATCTGGTTCTCTCCACACAGAAGCGTCAACACCATCATCCTCCTATAGACACAGATACTGATATGTGTAATACATGTAATGTCTCCTTCCGAGACTATATATAAGCCAGGTTCGCACGCGGCGGCTTACAGCTTTCGCGGCTTCCATCGCACAACCATCCACGTCGATACGCTTGATCGTTTACATCTTTTTAATGAAAAATAAAAAAAAGTATCTTTTTCTCTGTTCGCCTACGTAAATGTAGATTGCAACTGTGATTTATTATTATTATCTAATTATTTGTTGAAATGATAAGAGATAAAATGGAAAATTTTTTATTACTTTACGTGTGTTATTATTTTATATTTTGTGGAACGGCAATTGGGTACGGTTCTGATGATTTCGACCATTTTCCAGCGAAATCATGCAACCAAACTGAATTCAAGTGCAAGAGCGGCAAGTGCATACCCGGAAATTGGCAGTGTGACAACGAACATGAC
Organism: Cotesia vestalis; assembly: GCA_000956155.1. NCBI lineage: Eukaryota > Metazoa > Arthropoda > Insecta > Hymenoptera > Braconidae > Cotesia > Cotesia vestalis. Next base: position 11,438 of record JZSA01004670.1, on the reverse strand, counting down.
TGCTATGATGGCTCTGACGAGGATCCTGCTGTTTGCCGTAAGTTTTTACTTTTTTTGTCTACTTTTATATTTTTAACTTGGTAATAAGGATTTTAGTTGGCAGGTATTTACGGAAATTTAATTAAAAATTTTTTGCTATAATGATTTAGTTTTTTAGGTTGATAAGCTGGGCTTTATTTGTTGGAAGTTAAAAAAATTTATTTTTTTTACTAAAAGTTATTAAAATTACAAGTGGGGGATTTTTTTTTTTAATGTTAACTTGATATTTTTCGATTTATAATTTAATGATAAAGAAAAAAATATTTTAATAATTAAAATAGATAAATACTAATACTAAAGCTTATAAAAATGAAACATTTTTTTTATTTTATTAAAAGAATGAATAAAAAAAAAAGCTCAAAAATGCTCTTGTAAAAAACTTAGTAAATTGCAAACGTAAAATATCAAAACTTAAATTTGTGAACTTACACCAATCTTATTAAGTAAATTTATCAAAAATTGGATATAATTATAAATTTAAATATGAATAAAGAATCGCAAATTAATAAAATAAATTTTCAAAAGTATATTAAAAAATTTTAGTTTGTATACATATTTTTGATCAAATTATTCTTCAAAATTAAAAAATTTTTTTTTTACTTTGATGTTCATTAAATCTTGTAAAAATTTAGTATTAGTCTATTTTGGAACAAAAACTTTTCTTAAATTATTATACAATCAATGTAAGTTTATTAGATTATACACTAAAAAAAAATCGAAATATCTTTTAATCAAGAAAATTATTTTGAATTTAGGAAAAAACTATTAAATTAATAAATAGTACTTGATCTTAATAAATTTTACTTGACACAAAAATTTTTCTTTTGAATGAAATTAATTTTTTATCGGTGTAAATTATTTTTTTTTACACGTAAAAAAAGTTTTAAACATTACTATAGATATTCAATAACTTCAGCCAGAAAAAAAAATGATTTTTTATTAATTACAATTTAAATAATTAATTCGTCAAATATCAATTCAAACATACGTAGAAAATGGATTAATGAAATTACATGAATTCTCAAGCTCAAATTTATAAAAGCAGTATTTTTTGAATGTAGGATATAGATTTTTAAACCAGATAAAACGTCAGTATGAATGTACGTAGAAAGGTATCCATTTGCATAGAATACGAAAGCAGGAAGTAGCTGGGTTAATGATAACAAGGGCCAATCGAGATCTTTTATACCAAAGTGCAACCAAAGCCATATATTTTTGTCTACATGTGTATCGCAAAGCTAAAAAATCAAAGATAACTATGTTCATATTTATACATATATCTATGTCTACAAACTCCAGTACACAAGATAAATTCAATTATAACACGCACTCGCATTTATTATCAAGCTGCACACGAGCACTTAACATTTTATATAATTTATTAAAAATTCAATATGTCAAGAGCGTATACAAAAAATTTATATATCTCTCTGGATATTTCAAAACCCATATATGATATACATGCAGTATTAATTCAAAGTTTGCGCACAATGGCAAGCCCGAGACTCAGAGATAGTAAAATTGTTTAGCTTATTCAGCAGCTACCGTTGTATATATAGCATAAATATTTTATCTCCTCTATTTTCATAAATACATTCCTTTTTATATTTATTTTTCTGACATTAAGCATTAATTTATCTTATCACTACATGCGCCTTTTGAATTTTTTTTTAAATTCTCGAATTTTTTGAATTTCAATTATAACAAAAAAATTATTTATTTGAAGCTTAATTGTTTTCAAGAGAGTGTTTCTGATTATAATCACTATAAATAGATTAAACAATTGTGTTTTAATATTCGAGTTTAAAGGCAATATTTACTTTATCAGATTGAATTCTTTAGATCGCTTTATTAAAAGTTTGCTCAATGAAACTTTTTTAAGTAAATATTAATGGAAAAAATGAAAACGCTTTTTAATACAATTCTCAAACAATAATAATAATATTTACTTTTATTATTGTGAAAGAAGTTATCGTTTGCAAATAATTATTTATTCAACTACGCGTTAACTGACCAGAAAATTATTTATGAGATAAAATAATTTTTATTTAAAACTGTTATTATTTTAACTGAATAAGTTTTTAGTGTTGATTTTAAGAGAGGACAATTATATCAAATAATTAATTTTTGTTTGAACTAAAAATTTTTTCGAGTAATTATACTACATAAAATAAAATAAATAAATTGCGCAATTTTTTTTTAATTTACTGTAGATAAAAAAAATAAAAAAATTTTTTATGATGCGTTCTATAACCTTTTTTTCAATTAAACTTTTTGAGCAGAGAGTTTTTTTTAATTAATAATATTAAAAATAGAGTATTTTTTATTAAATATTTTACTGATGTTTTTGAAACAATGTTGAGATTTTTAATAGTTGAAAAAATTTTTAATCAAAATAAATTTTTGAATCAATAATTATTAGAGTATAATTTTTATTACACTCATACCCATGATCATTAACAACTATTGGATTTAAAAAATATTTATGAAAATAAAAAGCAAAACTAGCAATTTTCTTTTGACACTTTTTACAACTCTATTGCTGGAATACATGATAATAATTCAATTCATTAAATGAATTAACGTTTTTAGTATTTAAAAATATAAAAGATAATTATGAGCTGTGATAGAATTTGGTTTTTAAAATAAACGTTATTATAATGTAATATAATTAATGGAAATAATTTATAAAGATGATTTTTTTTTATAAGCAATCTTCATATCATATGACATTGCAAGCGAAACAAATTCACTCAACAAAATATTTATTTACTGTTAATAAATATTTGTTAACTATTAATAAATACTTGTTAAGTATTAATAAATGTACTTTCCTCCCAAATAAATATTTATTGAATGTTAAAAAATATTTATTAAAATTATCTGTAAATAAATTAAATTATTAATAGTTAATAAATGTCGTCAGTTTTTCGGGCGGCTATAAAATCTTGGAAAAACAAGAAAAATTGAATCAATATTTACGACAAATGATTAAAATAAATTAATAAAAATTTAATATCAAGCAATAAATAAATATAAGCCAGCAAAATTTTTCCTTAGTAAAAATTTTATCAGAAAAATTAAACGGGTCATTTGTTTTTGCGTTCACTTGAAAACAGATTGAGATCATAGTTCCACTCTAATTATTAGTTTGATTACGCGCTATAGTGATGATGCAATGAAAATCAGCGTATCTGTTAAATTTATTTAAGTTATTAGTGCGCACATGGTTAATACTGCAAATAATTAATAATTCAAGTTTCAATTAGTACCCCAAATCCTAAATCGTAATAACCAATAATGTAACTACAATTATTGGCAATAATTAGAAAATTAGTATAATAATAATTATTTTATTAGATAAGTAAAATACAATTGTACTTTAAATTTAATTTTCATTAAATTACATGTTTCCTAATTAATTAATTAATTACTTAATGTGTGTGATAAAATTTGAACCAAAGGGCTGAAACCATGCAATAGGGAAACAGAATTTCAATGTAGCCCAGGTGAATGCATCGCTAAATTCTGGATTTGTGATCACCAAAATGATTGTCAAAATGGAGCAGATGAGATAAATTGTCACAGTAAGTTTATCGATCGATCCCGAAGCATCCGACGATAATAATATAATTCTGCGTCAGAGACAAGAGAATAAATTACACTATGTTTGTATAATATATTACGTTTTGGAAATCTTAATCTGAGAGAGTAGAAAATATTTTTTCATTCATTTTCTTATTTTAGATTTACGATCCGCTACGGAACAGATGATGAAAACTTCCATTTTTATAACCATTTATTTCATTTTTTTCAGGAGATAAATTATTTAATCAAATAATAATAGTAATAATAATAATCATTTTGGAAATGCATGTAAAAAAAATGTTGAGAAAAATTCAAATATAACCAGAACTATTGATCCAAAGATAATTTCATTTCACACATTATTTAAATATTCAAACATTCATAAAAGCTATTTAAGTGACCATGAAACTTTAAAACTCAAGAGTATAATTATAATATTATTTTATGGACTTCAGCAATATATGCTCCAGTTAATAACACATGTGAGCTATCATTATTGACCTTTTCATTTTTTTTTAAATAATTAATTATAAATTTTTTTTTCTTTTCGTAATTCAGAACCATAACTTCAACTACAAGATATGCGTACGACTTATTTTATTTTAAATTTATCGGTATTAATAACTAATAATTAATGGCGATAAAATTCTTTTACGGAAAAAGTTATACAATATTAGCAACTGATACTGATTCTGTATATTAATAGTGTGAATACTCAATATTGGAAACCGAATTAATTCTCTTACTGCAAACTAGTATACAATGCATTTTACATGACATTCCATGAACGATATATTATATATATTATATACTTGAGGATACGTCAATATCATACACATCAATACTGCCATAATCCACAAATCCTATTATGATTTTGTTACATAACTACTTTATTCTTGCTTGTGTTATAAAGTCGGAAATCAAAGTTTGACAAGTTATATTTTTGAAATTGAACTAAAAATGAAGAATATTTTAATGTTTTTTGGTATAAATGTAAATTATTATTGATAATGATATGATTAATACAAATTATGACTAAATTAAATTTTTTTCTTATTATTTAATGTGTATTTTGAATAAATAAGTAAATTACAAAATAAACTAGTCAGAATTTTTTTTTTTAATTTTAGAAAATTTTACAGAATTTTAATTGATTTAATATTTATTCAAAAATTATATTTTTGATCTTTTTAAAAATATTTTATCATTTTTCTAATTTTGAACTTGAAAATTTTCAATTTAAAACTCATAATAGAAATTTTCATTTTAAATTTCAAGATAAAAATACCAAAAAAAAACTAACTCAAAAAATCTTGAACCAAGAAACTTATTTTTAAAACTTTAATAATTTTGAATTTTGAAAAACAATTTTACTTGATTCAAAATTTTTTCTATTGAATCAAATTGATTTTTTTATCAGTATACTGAACAAAAATTTATCTTATTTTGCTACAAATAATTACAAGTACAAAAAACCAATAAAAATAATCAAAACTGTTTAATATGTTTTCAATTAAACATAATTAAATCTCCAAATGTCAGAATTTGTATTAATTACACTAAAACCATATCTTATGACCCTAAATATTATTTTACATAATATCTCTCTCAATTAACCAAATTTTGAACATTAATGTTCAATAACAACCAAACTGAAAGTAAATATCTCGTTATTAAAATTTTTCTCAACATTAAAAATAATTGGTATCAAATTTATACATATCATTTAAAAATAATTAAGCAATATCAAGTCTCATTATTAAAATATAATTACACACACTATCACATATAACAGTAATAATAATAATAATATCATCATTAATTTGGGAATTTTAGATACCAAAAATTGTACAGTGGACCAGTTCACATGCCGTTCAGGCAACGGTGAATGTGTGGCACTGGCTTGGATGTGCGACGATAACCCAGACTGCTCAGATGGTTCTGACGAGGCTGACTGCAGTAAGCTGCTTAATATGCACCACCCTCCGTTAATGCCTTGTGTTATACTATAACCTATAATTATAATAACAATTATAATTATAATGATAATATAATACCAGTCACTTAATATCTGTAGATTCAATTCTCCTTAACAAGCATCCTCGCTTTGATAATCTCGTCTAACACTCTCAACTCTAACTCTGACTCCATTCATTCGTTCATTCTTTCATTTATATAAATAAAAGTAAACCTTGCCTTTTAAATAATTTACTACAAAACGTATACTTATCACTGCATTCTGCATTCTACATACATAGTGGCTAGTATGTACAAACTTGATACACATATGAACCCTTATATTCAAGGATAGAACTATCGATCTTTAATACTCAACAATTCATAGTATGTATGTGGTATACAGTATATAGTATTACTTCGACGTCTCCTGTTTGGTTTATATCATGAATTTCCACTCTCAAGGATACACGAAAGTACACTCAACAAATATTCATTACCACTTTGTACTTCTCTGGCCATTTATTGACTATATGCATGAGCTTTTAACTATCATGATCCTCTACTTTATGTTAAATTAATTACTTAATATAAATATTGGGATTACTCAAACAAGTTTATCTTTCCATTCACTCCAGGGTAAATTTCGGTCAAAACTTTAAAAGGCCGCTAGCTTATTTTCAACATAATGGTTTTCAATTTGGCTGTAATGGAGCACTTATCAGCTATGTTATGCTAGCTGTCCATTTCTTCTTTTCAATAAATATTCAATATCAACCGATTCATGTCATAGTTGGCAAAGATCAAATTTAGTTTTTCAATTCCAGCTGACAACTCTATTTCCCTTCAAAGTATTACTTACATTTTAGATTTTTCATAGTGGACATTCAATGTTAAAAGAGTTTTTTTTATTAAAATGTGTCGGAAAAAAATGCTTTTGAGTTATACATTATTGACAGATTTTTTAATTAAATTAATAAAGGGCGAAGTTTACATCTAAAAAATTTATTGTAACATTTTTTTTTATTTTTATTCATTAAATTTACTCTTTTAATTTTGAATAATCAAGTGCTAATTATAAAGAAGGCCCTTCTGCGCACGCGCTATTCATCTGAGTAGTTAAAATAAAAATTGACGCGTTAGAAAATACAAAACATTTTATTTATGAAATTTTTAATAAAAAAAAAAAAGAAATTTTTGTAAAAATTTAATTTTTCTTCTATAACAATTATTTTTGATAAATGTTTAAATATTTTAGTGAAGCTTAGTAGCGCGCTTGTTTTGACAAAGAAATGATAGTAATTGTTAAGGAATTAATTATTAAAATTAAAAATACTTGTTTAATGATTTTTGATTATCATATTGCCAAACTTGAATTACTAGTTTTCGTATTAGTTTTTAATTATTCAAAGAATCAATAATGAATTTACCCGAAAATAGTTTTATAGTTTTAAATAGATAATAAGGATTGATATCTATTATTTTTAATCCACTTATTCTGATATTAATAAATTTTATACAATTTTAAATATTCATTGAAATGAGAAACAGTTATTAGCAGCAAACAAAATATTTATGCCAAGAATTTCTCAATTAAATTAAATTAAACCTTTTGTTTATTCATTTTGTAAGTAAAACACCAGCTCATTGAGAAGCGCAAAACAATTTACTTGAGTTTATCGAAACAATTCAAGTTTCTTAACTATTTCGGTAAGAAAAGCAATCTTTTAAAAAGATGAGTTCTCTCATTCTTCCTGCATTTAATCACACCAAAGTGTGCTATCATAAACAGGTGTAAAATAAAAAGTAATTTTTAAGTAAGCCTTTTTAATATTGATTTATTTTTAAAGAATGATTGTCAAAAGTGAGCTTAGATTGATTAAAATAATTTTATAAAATTAAATGAAATTTAAAAAATTTTTTTTCACAAATTAAAAATTCTAAATGCAATTTTTTAAAAATAATTTTCTAGACCTAGTTTATTTTTCCAGAAAAATTAAACAATTTTCAAGTGTCTACTGACTTCAGTGTCATAAAATTAGAATTTTTTACTTGATTTTGATAATTGGTGCAAAAATTAGCGAGTGAATAGCGCCTGCGCACGCGCATTACAAAGTCAATAATTTGACCAGTAATTTTTCACCCGAAAAAATGGTGTTTACTCAAGTAATTAATTTATTTTTTTCTCTCTCATATTTTAAAATATTCTTCATATTAAAGCAAAATTTAATTAACAAAACAAAACTCGTAGTATCAATTAATCTGATCCATTAACTTTTAATCAAACATGTTACACTAATTACAACTGTAGTACTATCAAAAGGTTTCACGACTAATTAAAGTATATTAATACTTATTTATTGATATTGATATATATATATATATATATATATATATCATAAATAGACTGTTGTCTCTTCCGTAGACATACCAGTGCTTTTAAAATGCCTGTTGAATATATATTGTAGATCATGTAATTCTGTGTATATATAATATTTACATACCAATATTATCGTTGCTAATGTGAAAGCAAACTCTCTCGAATTTCCTGGTTCAGTCACGTACTGATAATATAGTAACGAAAAAAAAAAATTATTAAAATGACAATAATAATATTCGTATCATAAATGAACGGAACTATTGAATATTAAGTAATATATTCATAGACTTAAAATTTTTCCGCGTTTATAATATAAATTTAATAATAATTTGTATATATATAAATATTGCCACCGGGCAATTTAAGTATTGAGTGTTAAAACAGTCATTTTAATAATAAAACATAAATTAGAATTTTATTTAATACCTAAAGCTTTTTTAAATTGCTAAATGTTGAGTACTTTAATCAGCTTATTCTTTGTCTACTTTTTTCTTTGTTTTTGTTCTCTCTTCTCTATTTTACTATTTTACTTTCATTTAACTTAAAAAAAAAAAAAAAAAAAAAAAAAAAAATTAAATATGTATATTTTTAAAAAAAGTTTGTTCCAACGTAATAATATTTAAATGAAAGTTGTAATTAAAAATGTTTCTTGTTGGAAAAAATTTTTCTTCAATAATTACATATTTAATTGCAATAAAAAAAAACTTTATAATGCAATAATAATAATGAAATTTAAATTAGATGATACCTGCCGGTCGGATCAATTTACCTGTGCGAACAAAAAGTGCATCCAAAGCAGCTGGGTGTGCGACCAAGATGAAGATTGTGACGACGGGAGTGACGAGAAAAATTGCACAACAAAAGCATCGCCCTGTGATTCACATACACAGTTTGAGTGTAGCGAGGGCTCTTGTATACCATTGGACCGGGTTTGTGACAAGAAGCCCGACTGTATTGGTTGGGAAGACGAGAGTCAAGAGCGATGTGGTGTCAATGAATGCTTGAAAAACAACGGCGACTGCACGCAAATATGTGTTGATATGCCAATTGGTTACAGATGTGCCTGTCGACCTGGTTACCGACTCATCGATAATCGTACGTGTGACGGTAAGTGAGATTAAACACCACCTACGATTATTCTCATCTCTTCTCTTCTATTATATCAATCGAGCTATATTCTATCCGCAGTATATACGTTAATCCATCTATCCATTTGTGTACACGGTACACGCTCACTTAACATCATAAATTACAATGCTACACCCAACTCGATCAAAACCGCGTTCAATTAAATTTACATCCATACATAGATCATCACTTCTATTAACTACTATTATTACAAGCCCTAATCCTAATATCATTATGATTATGATTGTTATTGCTTTTACAATTGGTAATAATCGATAAACTAATTTACTTACAGACATAGACGAGTGTCTTGAGCCAGGAAGCTGCTCGCAATACTGTTTCAATGAAAAGGGCACATTTAAATGTACGTGTGCTTCTGGTTATCTTCGAGATCCTAAGAATGTCACGAGGTGTAAAGCTGCCGAGGGACATGCCAGTCTATTGTTTGCTCGGCGACATGACATCAGAAAAGTTGCACTAGATAGACAAGAAATGACGGCTATTGTTAATAATACTAAAATGGCGACGGCGTTAGATTTTGTATTTCGTACGGGGATGATATTCTGGAGTGACGTACACGAGAAAAAAATTTACAAAGCTCCAATTGACGAGGGTAATGAGCGGACGGTGGTTATTGACAAGGATTCAACGACAACTGATGGGCTTGCTGTTGATTGGATTTATAATCATATTTATTGGACGGATGCTGGGAAGAACACCATTGAGCTTGCTAATTTTGAAGGTAATATGCGTAAAACGTTGATTAAGGATCAAATACAAGAGCCCAGAGCTATTGCATTGAATCCACTGGAGGGATGGATGTTTTGGACAGATTGGGGTGATGAGGCACGCATTGAAAGAGCCGGGATGGATGGATCTCATCGATCAGTATGTATTTTATCTCTCTGCTTTTTTATTTACTTTTTTTTTTTTTTAACCATTATTTATCTTGTCAGATAGCATTAATTACTCTGATAATTTATTTTTTTTTTCTCTTCAGGTTATTGTTGGAAGTGAAGTCACGTGGCCGAATGGTCTCACGCTAGATTTAATCGGTAGAAAAGTATACTGGGTTGACGCTAAATTGCACATTATCGCATCGTGTAATTACGATGGAACTGGAAGACGCACTGTTTTGTATTCACAAGATAATTTAAGACATCCGTTCAGTATAACGACATTTGAAGATTACGTTTATTGGTCTGATTGGGACAAACAGACTATATTTAAGGCTAATAAATTTACGGGAAAAGAAGTTAAGTCTGTGACACCGCTCAGGTCCTTGCAAAATCCAATGGTTGTTCACGTTTATCATCCGTACAGACAACCCGACGGCACTAACCAGTGTCAGGCTGTCAATGGACACTGTAGTCATTTGTGCTTACCAGCTCCTAAAATAAATTCACGATCGCCTGTTCTCAGTTGTGCTTGTCCCGACGGATTGAGATTATTACCCGATGGGCTAATGTGTGTCGAAAACGGTAAGTTAATTTTATCACGCTTCAAGGGGATGTTCACTGCTAATTACTGCTTACAATACATTGGATGTGCTCTTACTCTCACTTGGTATATATATAGAGATTATTTTGCATCGCATTACAGATTAGAATAGATATTAGAGCTTTTCTTAGCAGCTGTACAAGTTATGAGGGTACAAAAAATTTTGTTTTTTCATTTTCATGGAAATTTTTCATTTATTAAATTAATTTATGAATTTTTACGATGCAAGTGGAAATAAACTAAAAAATATTTGATAAATTTTAGTATCATTAAATTTTATCTTTTTTAATTTTGAAAAATAATTTAAATAAAAATTTTTTTTATTAAATATTTTTCAATGAAAAAAATTTAAATAATTATAAAAATTTAATTGAACATGAATCATTAAACTATTTAGAAATTATCATATTATATTGATAAAAATATAGTTATAAATGCAGATCAAAGTATAACGAACTGTATCACAAATATTGTTAAAAAAATTTTAATGGCCACCCTCATTTCAATAGCATAAAAGTATATTTATACGCTTTGATGGAATCTGTAATACGATATATTATATATGTATATGCAATGATGCGATATTCTATAAAGGAATGAATTTCAAATAGTGCATGCTAATGTATTGGGAAATACTTAATATAATTTCACATTTTTATTTGAAAAAAAAAAAAATAAAAAAAAATGCTATTAGTTAAATTTAAATATAAAAAATTTTACATACTTTTATTTTATATTAATTTAAATATTTATTTATTTTTATCATTTTGCATCTATTATTTGCATCAATGGTGCATGAAATAAAAAAAAAAAAAATGGGATCAGTAACAACAACAGGGGAGCCTAC
>JZSA01004668.1:0-57862 GCA_000956155.1 Cotesia vestalis | reverse complement strand
ACGAAATCTTGGCCATTTTTTTGACCATTTTTAGGCCAGATATTCGAATATATTTAGGCCGTTATTTCTGATTATTACCTGGCCATTTCGTCGATGGTTTCGAGAGCCACGTGCTTTACGCGTGGCTGGTAATTACTGGCGCAACCTTAACCATGCTTTTCATCATATCTAGGCGATTATTCTAGCAATAATTAATTAATTAATCATTAATTTATTAATTACTAGCAATTTAAATGTCCAAGTTCACTTTGACGAAATCTACGCCTATTTTTATTAGTTAACGACTCATCAGCTCTTTACAAAAAGGTTTTTACGCGAAAAACTCGATTACTAACGAACATCCAAATCGATTGCGGGTTTTAAAGCGTTCTTCGTCTCGACTGTTGGTAAAAAAGGTTACTTAAGGCTCCTTAATTCTCTACTGTATCGACAGAATAAACAAAAAATCATAGATATATAGATTTTAGACCTGCGCTCAGCTGTTGCTAGTGTACTTTTAGGTGTCTATTTATCAACAATGGTGACAACAAATAGCTAGATATGACATTAATAAAATGGAGTATCAATATTCAAATTGGTATTTTAATATTGGAATTATACTAGCTATTAGTTCTAATATTTTTATAGGTAATTCAAGTAAATTATCAATAACTTTTTTGTCTTTTAATTCTTACAAATTATCTTTAGGTGCAAGTTTTATAATTAAAAAAAAGGCATTGATTCAGTTACAAAGATATGGAATTCGTGCTGGTGAAGGGGGTCATGGTTACTTGAGACAATTTACCTGGTGGTCCGGCCTTATAACAAGTAAATTTTTTTTTTTTTTATTGTTATATATATACAGTTTATTATTTATATTATTCATTTCAATAGTGGGTATTGGCGAAGCTGCTAATTTTGTAGCTTATGCATTTGCACCGGCTTCTGTAGTAACGCCATTAGGAGCACTTAGCATAGTTGTTACCTCTATTTTATCATCAAAATACTTGAATGAAAAAATCAACTTGCTTGGAAAGGTAGTATTTTTTTTAATTATTTTCTTTTTTTTTTCCTAAAATCTCTCGTATATTATTAGAGTTTAGTTTATTTTTATATTTTTCTGACAATACTCAAAATTAATGTTTTTTTCTCTTGATCATAGGTAGGATGCCTCCTCTGCATTTTAGGTACAACTATAATATTATTAAATGCACCAAAGGACGAACAATATGAAACATTCCAAGAGTTAATTGATAAACTACAAAATCATAATTTTATTATTTACGTTACTATTATGATATCAATAAATTTGTATATTATATTTTTTTGCATAACACCCACAAAAATCAATCACAATAACAATAACAATAATATTAATATCAGGAATACTAATTATAATATTATTGTATACATTTTTATTTGCTCGTTTTTTGGTTCACTGACTGTGGTAAGTTGCAAAGGATTAGGACGCGCAATACTTGACTCTATTTATTACGAAGTTAATGAAATGGAGAATTGCTTAACTTGGTTTTTTTTACTCTCAATAATTATTTGTATTATGATACAAATGAATTATCTCAATAAAGCACTTGATTTATTTAATACAGCAATTGTTACTCCAATTTATTATGTTGGTTTTACTAGTTTTGTCTTAATAACTACTAGTATTTTATTTGATGAATGGAAACATATGAATATACAAAATTTTATTTGTAATTTATGCGGATTATTCGTTATTATCACAGCAATATTCTTATTAAATGCATTTAAAGATTTAAATATCACTTATAATAACATTAAGCAATTGTCACTAAATAATTCAAATTTTCAGCGTGACTGTAACTTATCTAGTGATTCAAATAACTTTGATAATGACAATAATGTACTGGAATTGTTATTAAATACTTGTAATTACGCTACTTCGTATACCTGTTGTATTGATTGTACGAAGAAAAAAGAAAATATCATTTAGTTCATGAATTTTATATTTTACGGTAAAAATAAAAAAATAAATAAACAGATATCTAATTATGAATCATTATTCATCACCAGAAATTTAATATAATTATCATGAATATTGATGTTACAATATATCAATAAATAATTAATTTAATAATCTCACAAGTTTTAGTCAATTATTATTTAATTTTATTTACTTGTAAATTATTTTTTTACTTTATATGAAAATAAATATTTATTGATTATATTTTTATTAAATTTTTTCCCGTTGAAAAAATAGAGCTCTGTAATAGTAACGTTTCACATGTTGGTAACAAATAACTATAATCATTATTTGGTACGTATTTTGTATAGGTTGATCGGTTACCATATAACACGTCTAATAATTTAAGATTGCGTTTATTACCAATTTAAATTTAAATTTTGTGTATTTTTTTGAATTAAATATAAAAAAGTTTTATCCACAAAATTAACTACAAGTTAATTAATCAAAATAACTAGAAGAAACAGAGTTGATGTTCTTAAAAAATCAAAAGTTTTAATTCTCTTGTAACCTCCGAATTTTTAAAAAATACAAATTTTAATTCTATTTTTACTTCAACCGTAAAATCGTTATTAATATTATATACGGCTTGAATGGGGACTACTGGATAATGTTGTTTTCTCTTCTAGCCCTTTTTTTTTTTTTAATTGATAAAAGGAATGAAGAAATAGGAGCAAAAGGACCGTTGAAAATGACGACCACGACTTGAAAGAAGTAAGATAAAGAGGTGCCTTTGCCCACCTTTACCTTACAAGTATAATAATAGTTCGCATGTCTGGGTTGGTACTTGAGTTGTTTTCGAGTAGAGTCGTGTCGCTTTTGCTTCTTCTATCTTTGGGAGCGTATATGGGTGTATTAGTATTTAGATATACGGTACTAGTGTACACAGATTAACAAGCTACCCCAAAAGTGCTCCTACTTAGGCACAGTATAAGGTATATATATATGATAGGGGTTGCTATTATTCTATAGTAGAGAATACCACTGCTACAAAATACACCTCCTTTACTCCCTTAGACTTACTTGCTCGATCTGCAAGTACTATTCACAGAGAATTATTCAACTACTGGGAAACTAAAGCCAAGCCAATAGAAGCAGTAGTTAATTAATATTAATTTATTAACGACACCTACATCCGAGCGTAGTAACTATAAATCTTTGAATAAAGATAAAAAAAACTAATTATTTGCTACTAAAACATGTGTTATAGATTATTGATTTACAAGTAAACTTGTGGGTTGTCGTGTACTACACATATCAATTACAACTGCTTGAAAAAATCGTGTAGTATAGACGTTGACTAGACGTACGGCTTCTTTTTTTTTTTCTTACAATTACTATTATTATTATTATTATTATTATTATTATTATTATTATTATTATTATTATTATTATTATTATAATTATACTCATTATACTTAGTAATAATACAGTTATAAATTTTTTTTTGTTTATTGTGTTATTTTTTAATTAAATTTTTTCATTTCCTAAGTTTAAAATACTAAAGAATTTTATCTTATTAAAAAAAAAAAAAAACTCATAAACATACACAGTTGTAAAATAATCCGTCACAAACGAGCATGATCGTTATAATACAGCAACTTCTATACTCTTTACGTTACCAAGTTAAAAGTAAAAACTCTTTTACTAAATAATTTAAAATGCGACAATTTTTTTTAACCACCCCTCTTGTTTAACTTTTATTTTTATTATATTTATTTGTGCGTGCGTATGTTTATATTTTACGGATACTCATACATATATATTTTATGTTTGTTTATTTGTTTGTTGTATCGTTCGCTATTTTTTATTTTTTTCTCTTCTCCTGGCTGCGGTTTATACTTTTACTTATACATATATACATATATGTATGTATACACATAATATACGTATATTCTGAATAAATGATTCTAACGAGGGATCGTTATACAGTCCTCTGTCATAGTTATATTTTATATGTATATTCACTTTCAACTTTAACATTTTCCATTCATTTATGTGATTAATTTAATCTGTTTTTATCAAACATTTAAGTTAGATATTTTATTCAAATACTCCTTATTCAAAGTATCTAATGACGTTTTGACAAAAATTAATATTATCACTTTCTGTTGTGAAGAAAAATTCATTAATCAATTAATCCAGCAACCATTAACCAAATTGAATTTTTCATTACATTCATTATAAATTTTAATCTTTTAATCTTTCTCTTTAACATCCAGTACTGGGTTTATTAATAATTAATTATACCATTTCAATAAAGCTTATTTTTAAATATTAAATATAAACGAAAAAAAAAAGACACAAGTTTTATTATTTGGAATGAACAGAGCAACAAATTTATAAATAATCAATTGGTTGCTCATTTCATTTGTTAATTTCTGAAAAAATTTTCAGTGACAAATTTATCAATTATTAATTAAATATATATTTTTAAAAACTAAAAAAATGACAAAGTTTCAATCAGATGAGCATAGTGGTATAAAAAAAATTGACGAAACAATTAAATTGATAAATGAAAACGAAAGATTAGATCATTTAATGAGAGAGGTTAACTAAAAATATTTATTTAAATTTAAAAATTTAAAAATTCTATGGTTTATTAATAAATAAAAAATAGGTATGTAAGCTGCGTAATGATGTTGATAAAATAAAGTGGAAACAAGCAGTAACAGAAGCAGTAATAGGTCAGGCGATTATCCGTGGATCAGCGTCATTAGCCGGCTGTTATGGATATTTATTACCTCAAGGTATTCCTCGGAACAATAAAAATATGATGATTCAAAATTTAAAACAGTATTGTGAATTAAATAACAAAGGTTCAATATCAAATCATGAAACAACAACGTCAAAACTAAACAAATATTGTGACCCGTGTCCGGTAAAAAATAAAAATAATAACAACAACAACAACAACAGCAATAACAAAGAAGATGAATTTTTTACATTTGGATAAATAAACTATTTATTGTTAATTAATTGTCGATAAAGTACTCGAGACGTGAAATTCAAATTAATAATAAAAATATAATATAATTTTAAAATATATCAAAGGTATTATATACGTGTGAATAAATGTGTAAGGGATATTTATTGAACATGCAATTATTTTCGATAGCGAGTTAATTAATAGACGTTAAATATTGTACGATAACGAGAGGTTGAGTGAGTAAGTGAGTGAATAAACTCTAATACTGGGATCTGGAATTTAATTACAAGTATTGTATATTATAGGTATTTTATTTTTAAAATTTGAAAAAAAAAAATTATGAAACTTATTTAATATTTGAAATGTAAAAAGCATATCATTAGACAGAATATAAAGATAGAGGTTTGAGGTTGGAGTTAATGAGTGGTCTTGACCAGGGTTGTATTGAATAGAGGTTGATGGTTGATGAATGTTGATGAATAATGATGAATGTTGATGAATGTGTCAGAGTCCAAGAGATACCTTTGTGATTACAATATCTTATATCTTAGAGCAAATATTAGATGAATCTATGGGTATAGAGGAATATAGAAGAGAAGATGCTGTTTCTTAGATTGCTGTCTCTCTGTACTACTAATACCAAGACACACTAATAGACATATATAGATAGATAAATACTGGTTTTAGTATCAACTCTGTTTCAATGTGTTTCATTTGATATACATGTACTTGTCCGGTGAATGGGTTAGTAACTTCCAGCATCTAGCTTAGCTTTGGTACTTGGTACCAGACCAGACCAGACCAGACATTAAACTCTAAGATTGCGGGTTGAGCGAGCCATTTTCCGTGACCGGTAAGATCTTGTCTTTGAGATATGTTACCACCCAAGTTCCGCAAATTACTTTGCTTCAACTACCTTTTATATTTTAGCTTAGTTATCTCAATCTATAAGCATAACTATATGTATATCAAATATCAAAGATTAATTTTTTTTTTCAACATTAATATTACAAGTTATATATGTACAAACGATGATGATGATTATGATGACAACGACGACAAGTATCTAGCGATGAATGAAAAAATAGACAATGCTCTTTTGAGATTTTAGTCTTTAAAGATAGAGCCAAAAAACGACCATCTCCCGAAGAAAAGAAACCAGATACGAGAAAAATGGTAATATTCATATGACGGAAAAAAACGTCATCAACCGTAATAAATAAAATGTTAGCGCAGCAGGTCTCTTTACTCAACTCTGCAATGTATGTGTATATAGGTACCTTATATTACACTTGAGTTCTTATCGTTAGGCTCCAAGTATTTATGTATATGTGTATGTGTATGTAAGTAAAGGGTGCACACTTGGTAGCTATTATGCGTACAGCCGCACTTGATCCCTGAAAAAAAGCGAAAAAGCTTGCCAAGGATGTGTGAAGAGGAGTCGCTGCAATCCAAGTATTACATGCCTCCGTCCTTTCTTACAAGCCTTTGTTTTATTATTATTATTATTATTATTTCTACGTTTTTTTAAACATAGATGTATAAATTAATCTTGATAATTTAGATTAATTTGTAATTAAAATTTCAAGTTTAATATCTCAAAGTGTTAAATTACAAGTATTAAAAAGTGTATATACTATATGTTTAATTATTATTTTGATATTTTTCAGTATTTTTTAATGAATCTAGAATTAAAAGTTATCGCACTTGGAGCCTGTCTTGAATAAAAATCACAAGACGAGACACCAGTCATCATGGCTAGGCTCGACGTTGACACGGTAGAGCGATACACATTTACGCGTCGACGATTCTGTCCTTATTTATTTTTTATTTTACTTTATGTTTTTTTCCTCCACAATATTTCTTTATTTTGTGTCTGCATTTTATTTTTATTATTTTAAAATTACTTTTGTAGGTATTTGAATTTATATGTATACTTAATAACTAAAGTAATTAAATATTATTATCAAAAACATTTTCAGCGAGCTGTAATAGACTCAATAGTAGAGGTATTTGTTGTTTTTAATTTTCTTCATGTTTTTTCACTAGAATCTAAACTAAAAGAAAAAAAATGTATATCGATATTTTGATGCCTTATTTTACGTAAATTACATTAAATTTTTTAACTCCATAATTGAAAATAAAAATTTTTTAGTTCATCGATAATTATTAAACAATACAAGCTTATGACATGATGAATACAAAAAAAAAATAATAACAATACATTGAGGGGAACAGACGATAGCCAAGGAGTAGAAATAATCGCGATTATGGAGTGAAATATATTTTATAAGGGTAGGGATGGATAAAATGCGTGCGCTTATATGATATATGCAGAGCATGCGCATTTCTAGTGTTGTTTTCTTCAGCATCCTCCGTACTTTGTATCAGCGCGGGTAGGGTGAAGAATTCCGCGCGAAATCACAGATCATGAGATCATTCAACGTGTAACGGGCAACCAGCTCGTAGATGGCTATTAACTGTTTTATTAACGATAAAAAAAAATGATGATTGAATTTTATTTATTTCGGTACTGTGTGTGGGTGCTCTAATTGTTTATTTATATATTTATTATTCTTGTGTTTCGTTTGTGGCTGTTGTTTTTTATTGTGTAATTGTTATCTGTGATTATTTCAAGTTTTTATTTTAGTTTTGTGTACCGATTTTATATTATTTATTTAAAACTCTGATGGCTGACGATCCAAGTTTCTCAAAATCTGTATTTTTTCAGTCTTAATTGAAGGTAAGCACAAAATATAATGATTATCTTGCGAATTTTAAAATTTTGCTCGTAAGATTTATATTTTTAAGTCTCTAAATTAAAAGGATTTAAAGTTGAATGGTGTATTATTTAAAAATTCACACTTGTAACCCTTACACTTATATTTAAATGAATGAATATAAATGGATTAAATATGAATGAATGTTTCTGTTTTGTATTATAATGTAATACTATCCCTCCATTGAGTAAATTACTATATACTTAAAAATCATAATGTATGTATGTATGTAAGAAAAAAAAAAAAAAGGGAAAAAAGTAAAAAAAGCGTGACACATCTCTCATGGGTTGATGGAGTATCATAATATCAGTAGCTTCTTGCTATACTCATTCACGTGATAATTAACGTCTAGCAATTACGCTCTTGACGCCAACACTCGTAGAAGATGTCGAGCGAGCTACTGAATATTGCAGTCTTTGATGACACACGTGAATAAGACGTCGAGGATATATATACATGTATGTATAACTTCTTAAGAAACAAAGTTGAAGCTTAATTTTTTTTTCTTTTTTTTTTTTTTTTTTTATCATTATTAGTTAACAGACCTGGGGTACATCAACACGTCTTACAATTTCTATTAACTTTTATATTTTTTTTTCTCTTTCGATCTACTCAACTCTTATTACGTATATATGGTTAAAGTTTTTATTTCAACTTTACTCAACATTGCAACACTTAGATGTCATTTAAACTTAGCTTTGCTCTCGACCACTCACCACTATTTTGTTCTGTGATGTTACACGTTGGTACTTTTATTGTTAACTTGGTTTCATACAAACGAATAAAATGTTTGGTACTTGACCTAACTTGTCCACTGTAACACTGACAAGGCTTTTTTTTTTTTTTTATTTAAATAAAATAATAACAATTATAAAATAATTTGTTGTGGTAGTTTGAATAGACGTATACTGTGTACATAAATTTCAAAGTTGTTTAAATATTTTAATTAATTATTCAATAGGATCAAGAATAACAAACTACGATAGTACAATGTGTACATTGTTCAACCAGCCCCAATTAAATATTTAACATCAAAGATTCGAGAGTTTAATTAATCACCCGGCAATACAAATAATATTTTATCCAACAAATAAATTTACTTAAAAATAATCTCAGTAATATTTATGCAATATTATTATTATTATTATTTTCAACAAAACAATATAAAGGAAATTAAATAGATTGTTGTAAAAAATTTTACAAGAAATAGTGAAGGGAAAAAAAAGAAAAAAAATTCGCACATAGTATTAGTAGAGGAATATAGTAATAAAGTAAACTAGTATAGTCCCCTACTATACTGCTGTAGTGGTAGTTATATAGTTATATCATAGATGTATGAAAATAGAAATAGGTACCAAATACGAATGAATAAGACACTCAGGCCATTCATCAGATTGAATCGAACGCGTGCGCAGCTAAGGGCTGCTTTTGTCATGTAGCCCCGTCATTGTCATCAACACCCCGTTTATATATACCCTAAACACTCAAACCCGAGCTAGAGTAAGAAATCTACCCTACAGCCATTTAAATTCTACAATACATTATACAAATACATATATGTATATTTACGCACATGTACAAATTTTATTCATTCAACATGTACAATACCTTATTTTTTGATTAATAAAGTTTTATACTTGCTTCGATTATATCGTTATTCTTTTATTGATTAACGATAATTAAATTTTAAATTATTTTTTTTTTGTATTGCTTTGAATGGATCGAAGATAAATGGGAGAAAATATTCGGATAGAACAACAACGGCGCGCGTGTTTGACTTATCGTCATCCAATATTTCAAAGATATAGTAGTTTTATCAATGTTTTTTTTTTTTTAACTTGCGTTAGACAACAAATCGACATTTTTGTGTTTACATAATGAGTATGGAGTATGTAGTTTTTAAAATTTTACTTTAGCTATATTGGGGAAAATAAAAGTCATGTTTTTTTTTTTTTTTTTTTTTTTTTTTTGAAAAATACATCTAAAAACGAATAATTAAAAAAAAAAAATTGAATATCACAATTTAAAAAAAAATTTTAAGGGAAAAAATTTCGGATAGATTTTTTTTTAAAAATGAGCAATTAAAAAAAAAGTTGAATACCACAATTTTTTAAAAAATTGTTAAATTTTTTTGAAAATTTGTAAAATATTTATAACTGAGATCAAATATATATTGTACGTTTTTTTTTCTAATTTATTCGATACTAGCCGAGTAATTTAAAAAAAAATTTTTTTTTTTTCAAATAATCAATTTTTTAAATGTGATTTTATTAAAAAGAAAAAAATCAAGATTATCTTGTTATAGTATTAACAGACTTTCAAATCAATAATTGTATAAATTAATATAATATGTTAGCAATAGTATTATTTTAATTTTAAGAAACGTTTAAAATTGCTGATTTTACCAAATAGACTTTTAAAATGAGATTTTTCTGGTATAAAAAAAAAAACAAAATAAGTTACTTTCAATTGATGTTTCATTGTTACCTCAGACTTGTTATGCATCTTTACTTTTTCTTCTTCATCGTTTTTTTTTTTTTTTGTTTTATCTATATATATATACCTATATTTTAAAGTTTATTTCTTTCTTGTGTCCCGGACCCTCGAGACATACGAAGATCGTTTTATCCTTTCTCTCCTTTACCTTCTACTTTTCTCTATTCTTCTTGCAAAGAACCTCGCTAAATTACCATCGTTATCTAGATGATACATGTTTCGTGATCCAAACAAACGTTTAACGAATATTGTTGTCTGATGTTCTGACAGCAACTGAAATATCTCTCCTCATTATTTTAGTTTTCAATACAGTTTGTTCTTTTAATAGTTTATCGCTTTCCCATAAATTTTATTTGGTAATTATTTTAAAAGTATTAAATTTTATAATAACAACTTTGATATATTTTTTTTTAATAATAATAATAATAATCAAAATAGAAAACTTGAAAGTGATGAAATGAGATAGTACTAAGACGTTGACGTATAAACTTTGAAACAACTATATATATATATATATATACATACATACAGAGTTTTCGACAAGTTCGTTAGAAACTTTATTTGGGATTTGGTATTTGTGTTCGTATTCGCATTTGGGTGCCTTTGGTGTCACTTTCTGAGGCTTTCAAAGTCTACATATATATTGAGCGTGAGGGTTCTGTACTCTGAGTAATAAAGTAAAACTAAATGTAAACATCCTGTCATTTAAAATACCAACCAATACTAAACCAATCAAATATAAAATATTATAATAATTTTATATTATTTTTTATGGTTTCATAAGAAATTTATTTCGCAGTAATTCTTTATCGACTTTTAAATATATTCAGTTATTTTTACAGTAGTCCTGTCTTTATTATCATTTATAAATTATTTTTTCTTTTGCTTTGGTGCCTGAAGAAGCAGAAAAAAAATAAGTATATTCATTCAGTCTCCTGGTGGTAGAACAGAAGAAAAGATAGAAGATAAAAGCAGATATAAGAAAATTTTGCAACAGTTATTTTTATTCACTGATATCTAAGATGAACAAGATGAAGAACAAGCTTGTGACTTTTGTATATAAAATATATAAAATATTATCTATCTTTATACCTATTATACACATTGAATGGAATAGAATAGAGTGTCTTTATCCTGACTATATAATATATAATATACAACTTTCTTTTGTATTGACTTTATTTTTTATTACTGTTTATTTTATATTAGTGTATTCGCCAAGTTCCCAGTTGCAAATATCACAACGATATGATAAATAAATAATTATTTATTCTAACTTTATTTATTGGTAAAAAACAAACAACCTGCTCTATCAACTGCTTTTATAAATTATTTATAAGACACTGTTAATAAAAATAATAAACAGGAGATGTAAAAATAATGGCATTACTAGGTTATAGGATAAATATAATGAATAAATAAGCAGGAAGAATAAAAATTTAGGAGTTGGAAAAATAAATAAAAATAAATTTGACAAGAGTTTCCTAGATGAAATGCGAGTGAGTAAGCTTGATGGAGTGTATCAAGAGGATAAGTGCGGTTGGTCTGAGTAGAGAGTGAAAAGTTGAAAATTCATTTTATTTTTTAGTAAATTTGTGAAATGTTGAAATATAAAATATAGATTAAAAAAGAAAAATTAAAATATAAACTTCTAGAGTACTTAGACTTTTAAAAGTACCTCCTTCTCATATTGATCAGAATATAAATTCATAAAATATAATTTGATTTCATTTTTTTTTTTTTTTTTTTCAAGAAGAAGAATTTAATTATTTTGAAATATTTATCTTGAATTTATAAACTGAAGGTAGAGTCTCTATAAGTTTGTGAATACATACACTAAACATAAATAAATGTAATATTCTGGATTTTAGTAATAAAATAAAAGTTTAAAATCTCAACAGTTACGAGCCGAAAGTCCATATAGATCTAAAAGATTCCAAGAGCTTAAATGAAATTGAGTTGAGTTTGTTAGTATGGTATAAAAGAGTATGAAAATTTATGTAAAAGCTTTACTTTGCTTTGCGTGTCTCTGTAGTCACTCGATGTACAAATACTCCATACAATAATATGTGCCGGGCCATGGTAAATTTTTTTTTTAAACGTTATATAAACTTAGATATTAATGTCAAATAGACTAAAGCGAAAAGATCTCTAGCTGATAATATATCATTTAAATTCATAGTAGAATTAAACAAAAATTTTAAAATCAATGCTGAAAATAAAATTTATATTTTCTCTTCAATAAAATAATTTTCAATTTTCCATTTATATGATAATTTCTTGGTCTTTGAATTCAAAACAAAGTAAAATATTGACACATTTATTAACATTAATTGCTCGAAAAGTTTATTTTATTTTTCTTTGTCTTTTCTTTTGTCAACTTTAACAAAGACTTTATTAATTTATATATTCATAGCGTTGATTTATATATTATTCATAGAATATACATCACCATTATTAAATTAATATTTCGTAATGTCTTTTTTACCAAGTAGTAGAGCCACGATCAAACGAATAATAAAAAACTCGATTACTGAATAATAAATCAACTACCAAAATAATGATAACAATAATGATTATTGATTATAATAATAATAATATTGAATGTGAGAGAAAGAATCAAAGAGAAGATAAAAGTCAATTTTCTTCTATTGAATATATTTTTCCATTTCACAACAAGTTAATTCACTATTATATACAATGTATAGATGAAAAAGGTTTATTTATCGATTGTTTAGATGATGATTATATGCGGGATGTCAATTTATTAAAATAAGTTCAAATACTTATAGAAAATAGTCACTGAAATTTTTAAAATAAAATCAAGATATTTATAGTCTTGATGTTATAGCACATGGCACGGAATCACGCCTGTTATATTTCTTTTCGGATGGGAGGTGGTGTATGGGCTTAAAAGTAAATTATTTGGATAACGTTGCGTAAACTTTAAGGTCAATTCTTGGTAAAAGTTATGGGTTATATAGCTCCATCACTTTTTTATTATTTTTTCTTTCTTACATACGTTTTGGAAAATAAAATAAAAAAGTTGATACTTTTTATTAACATCGAATATATTAAAAAAAAAAAAAAAAAAAAAAAAAAACACCCTGTACCTATGGTTATTTTCGTTATTAAAAATATATCAAATAAATCTGAATGATATTAGTAATTGGGTATCAGATTTATTAGCAATTGACTCATTTCACCGAGTACTTCTTTATACAGTCTCGATGGATTAATTTGGATTTTATTGTCCAATGTCAGATTGAGTTCTTGAGACACTATAGATAAATTTTACCAAGCTTGTTGAAAACCTCAATAATTAATTATGTTTAAATTTTTGTTTTAAAGACAATTTAAACGATACCGAAATTTTAGATATAAAATCGATAATGTTTCTTTGAGTGAATTTTTTGATAAATTTAACACGTGGTAAAATTAAATTTTTTATATTAACGTTTTTAAATGTAATATTTAAAATTATATTAAATGTTATAAAATAAAATAGCAAAAGTGAATATTTCAGGTCAAGTAAATAAAACTCTTATAGAATCTTATCATTAATAAAACATTGATTACTTTTTTTTTTTTTTTTATATCCAATTAATACTGTAACAATAAGAGTTTTTGATATTGTAATTATTTACTCAGTAAAGTGATACTCATTTATAATTTTCACTTAAATAATAAAATTTTATTATTGTTAAATATCTGTTTGGGTGATAACAAATATTTAAAGAAAAGAAAAGAAAGAATATTATAGAAGTACACATCAAAGTTTAAATGTATATAACTACCTATACATATAAGCTTTAATGGTCAGTTAAATATTGACTTTTGGTTACCTGGCGAGACTGCGGTGGTGGTTACCGGGTCATTGGTGTTTATCGTCGGTCATACCTTTGCTTCTATTCTATATATATTATATATGTGAATCCAAGTTCCCAGTGGGACACACAAGTGATGGATTGTTGTTGTTATTACATATATATATATATATCTTGATATATGCTCACTGACCGTTTTGTTGTAAGCAATGAGAGGCTGGAGTCTGGCTGTTGGTCTTTGATTTTAGTTTCTGAAAAGTTAACCATCCGGTTTAGTTGAGCGAATAGTTGAATAGGCAAATGAAAATGAAAGCTATATGCATGTTTTAAATGTACCGCGGATAAACGCGTCTATTACTTAGAGAGCAGTATAGAATCAACACACACGTGCCCGCGCTTATATGCGACTTTTACTTGTTATATGTGTTTCGCGACTACCGCAACGCGACTTTAGCTCTCATGAAATGCAAAAACTAAACCCTGTGTGCGGTCTCGCGTATATTTAACGGTTCGAATGGGCTTGCATAGTGATAAACTACATACATATATAAGAGCTATTATTTTAACAAATAATTATTATATACATATGTATATGGAAATAGAAAAAAAAAAAGGGTTGTGATTTAAATAAATCTCCTTTGGTGGAACCTCCAAGGTTTAAGAATATATAAAGTTTCGGCGTTCTTATTCACGTGGGTACACTTTAAAACTGTAATATCAAGCGATGCGAGGAAATCGGTCTTTATTGTTTTCGTTAGTCTGGTTCTCCTTCCGTTCGTTTTTTATCTTGGTTTTGGTTTTGGTTCTTATTCTGATATAGTATATATAGTAGGCTACGATACCAATCCAATCCCTTATACCCTTTATTCCTTTTATAACCTTTACCTCATCTTTGTACATTATTATCATATTTTCCTATTTTATTCTCTTTTATTTCTTTACTCTTCTTTACATCAGTACACGACATGATGAAAATTTTTCATTTTATTATTATATACAACAAATAATTTATCATAAACAAATATTGCATATTGTAAACATTAATTGTAGTAGTAAATTAAATTTTTTCAATAGAGGTCATTGTTTCGGTTATGTTAAATTGTACGTAAAATAATTAGCAACAAACAAAAAGTATTGTTAAAATAGGAAGAAGTATGTTATTGTTATAAGTATTGTTTTATTTGTGTTGCGGAAAATATTTACAATAATAATAATAATATAATATATAATGGGGTGATGTGTGTAGATTGAACAGGATTGGTGGTTTCTCGAGAGTCGATTCGCGTGTATGCTTCTGGATAATATATCTCTGGGGATGAAAATTGAGTGTATTGAGTCTATATATGTTTATATACATATGTTTATGTACATATGTGAATATATAAGGGTGTAGACAAGATTCAACTATTACTCTAGAGAAGTAGTTAGTTACTCGGTATATATATATATGTGCAGATAGATACCGCTGCTGCTGCTGCTGCTACTGGGGTTTATTGCGATGGGAATGAAAAAAACTTGAACTGCCATATGCCATTTATTTGAATCGGCATCTTCTCTTTTCTAGTTTTATATTATTTCTATACCCACATATTCTCTTCATTTTTTTCTCTCTCTAGCTTTTTTTTCTTTTTTTCATTTTTATTATTCGCAATCTACCTTTAAATTTATTACGTGTTCATTGTTCATTTCTTTTTCATTGTTTTTTATCCGTTGTCTAATTGACAATTGATGACTTTACAATGGGAGGAAAAGCTGAAACTAATTGCGATCATTGTTGAAAATCCATATTTTTTAATTAAGTATTTTTTCTTTACTGAGTTTCTTTTTTTTTTTTTTTATTTTTTTTTTTTATTTATTTATTCTATCAATTGACTCTAGTGAACTTTAAAAACGTTTAGAGTTTATATTTAACCGGAAATAGTTAAATATAGATTTATAAATTTATAAATATTGAATGTAAACGTCCGGTAAGAAAAGTCAGAGGTAATAAAAAATAGTTATTTAAATTCCAGTACTGAAAATAAATGCATCATCATATTATAAATCTACATGATCCGATTTTATGTCCCCTTTAGAGACTCTACGGGAACTCGAATTCTCGGATATTGAATTTTCGTTGTATTTTTTTAAACACAATCTATACCAATATCATTCATAAGTAATATATACAGTATATACATATAGTATGGATGCATCACAATTATTATTCACGATTCATAAATCCAAACGATCCGATACCGACGACACCCTTAGGTGGATAATCGCAATATCAATTAGTCGTGACTAACGATCATTTTAATAGTGGATACATTTTTTTTTACCTCTCCTTTCTTTCCTTCAATCTTTTTTCCTTTATTTTTCTTCATAAAGTATATTCAACAGCCTATAAGAGTTGTATACAATAAATATATAAATTTATAAAATAATAATAATAAATAAATAGACTCGTTTAAATCAATTGGATTTTCAACATTTTTTCATATACACAAAGGTCTTTTTTTTTTATGTATATTTTTAATTTAAATTAACACAGTTTAAAAATTATATTTCAATTGCTTATTAAAAAAAATAAACAATGAATAGACATTAAATAATGGTTTTTCCATAGCATTCTCTTTTGTAATCATGAGGAATATATCGCTGAAAAAATATAGTATGAAACCAGACGCATGATGAATACTGATGGGTAAACTTTTAGCGACTAATGCATATTTATACAGGGAGCAAATGTATCAAGTGATTCGCTTATTCTTATATAATATATTAAAGACAAGAATAAAAAGATTTGAATTTTTTTTTGTCACAAAATAGTTTAAAAATTTAACATGGTTCTTTTTTTATTTTGATAAAAAAAATAACTTTTCTTTTTATTCCCGAGAGTAACTCTTGAGAATTTCCAATGTTACACTAGAGAATTTATCCGATAAAATATTTTTGTTTATACTCAGGTATTTTATCCATCCTTTGCATAATAACGTAAACATGTCTAAAATTTTTTTTTCCTTTACGATAAATGGCTATTTATTGTTAACTATATTATTTATCCGTAAAAATTAGTTTTTACAATAGAGATATTATTCAAGAGAATGTGCCGGAATAATTACACCCGTATTAAAACGGGAGAATAAACACTCTGCTGTACACATCGACATACAGATGATTACATACATCGTTCTCTTCTTTTCCCTTATTCGTTCGATCCATTTTTCACCCATTACACATGACCTTTGGAAGGGTTTCGAAACCCCTTTGCACAAACAGAATAAACTCTCTATATTCCGGTACAGTTTTTTTTTTTTAACTTCCCGCTAAGAAAATTTAAAATCTTCAAAAATCGGGAAGTTATTGGTTTTACTGATTTTATTATTAATATTTATTTATTTTTAGTGATAATGAATAACTTTTCTCACGTGAATCACACATAAAAAATTTTTAATTATATCATTTTCCAAGAGAACTCTTTATTGTGTTATTTATCAATAGTGAAATTTATATCTTAACTTTAATTATTTATTTAATATAAATTAAAAAAAAGAAATTTGATATTTATGGTATACGCAACAAAGATGAATAATTCAACACGATTATAAATTAATCACAAATTGTTAAAATCATTTCTACATGGCTGTATTAATTATTCCTAAATTTAATATGTACGATGTATAATTATTTGATAATCAGCATTGAATGCTTGTGTATGGCATATAAAAGTATACGTATATGAATATATGTAATCGAAACTGTATATCACACATCACTACATATTATAAATATATAAAATTATTTATTTTAATCATATTGATTAAACAAATACGGAAAAATATATGTATATTGTATCTATAAATAATCTTATATCAATGTCACTCAAATGACAGTATACTGCATACCCGATACACTGATTTATAACTTGCCGGTGACATTAAATCGCATAAAAAAATTTATCTGTTTGTTTAGTTTCTGCTTCTATCATCAAATGTCTCTTTCAACATGTCTATTCTATTTATTTATTTTTTTTTTTTTTTTAATACCACGATATTTCGTCTAGATTAATTTCCGGTAGAGAAATTTATTACTTATAGTGATCACCATCTTATTGAGGTTTAACGTAAAGGATAAGAAAGGGAGACGGATAAACATATAATATGTATAATATTAATATTTCCGACACAGTACAGATATGCTTTTGACTAGTCTATTCAAGCTCTAAGAACCTTGATATCGTTTAATTAAAATAGTATGCATGATATCTGATAAAAACTCGATTTTTGCGAAACGGGGGTAAAAACAATAACTTGCTTATTTTTTAAAATTTTGGATTTTATTAGTGGGAAGTTAAAAAGGGAAAAAAATAGTAATTCCGATCTGTAAAGGATTGTGGCGTAGCTAGAATACAGATAATTTTGATAAAAATAAAGACTAACTAAGTAAACAAGAATCATTAAAGGAAGATGGTGGTGCAGTAGAGCAAAATGAAACGGTTTTACCTATGGAGTTATCTCTTGGCTATCCAATTCAGATCTGGTATAGTTGGATATTCTACAAATTAGTTAGTATCCTTAAAATCTGTATGTCCATATCTATAAACCGAAACACAGAACAAGATTGAGATCCAGTAGCATCCGTTCAGATAGAAATTCGGATAGGATATTACCTCTTAGTACAAGCCAAGCAGAAAATATTAATAAAATAATAATAATAATAATAATAATAATAATAATAATATTATTTGTATGTAATATTCATTGAATGCCCCATTCAGTGAGGTATATAATTTATTATTAATAGTAATAACATAAACACAGACCAGACATAGACTGCTATAATAACTCCATAATATTGAGTTTAATTAAATCAAAATAATACACCAACAAGGGAACAATGTTTTCCTTTAATGAAAATTACGGTGTTATATCATAAACTCTGCCATATATAAAAATGGAAAATTTTGATAGCTGAATTGTACGTTTAATTTCTATTTAATTATACTATATAAATTGATAATTATTTGTCAAGTTATTAAGATATTATCAAGCAAACATTAAGTTTGCCACAATAGAATAAAGTTTTATGAATAAAAATGTAAAGGTATTTCGAATGTCTCCCCATTATTAATAAGGATATTCGTAAATGATTCTGGCCTTTGTAGTCTTTGATAATCGATCTAGACAGTTCGGTTGACCGGACATTTAATCCTCTACTACTACTACTACTACTACTCTACCGAGGATCCGTACAAGTAAAAGGAAAGGTTGTACTTTTACTAACCATCCAGATTTTAGCAGTGATCTGTGTCTGAAATAGAATCTCTTTAGCCAGCTATCTATGATAAAGTTTTGGCTTGACGTGCTGACGTCAGCCCTGTGTCATTTTCACTGTTTAACAGGACTTTAATAAGTGACAAACGATATCACAATCTAAATCCTAATTGTTAAAAGATACTTTTAACTTTAAATTAATGCCAAGTCAGTCAATCAATATAAATCAACGTAATATAATACTTGATAGTGATAGTAAAATAAAATCTATTTTTTCACTTGATGAATAATTAATTTTTTTTTTTTTTATGGCTGCTTTGAAGCCGGAGTAATGTTATAGATTCTTGATGATTAAATGTGTTAATAATATATCGCCAATTTATTAACGTATAAAAATGATGTTTAACTTTAAAACTTTTTTTTCACGAGCGAATAAATATGATGTATAAGGGCAAGCACTCAGTAACTTTTTGATTCTGTGATTCTGTAACTGTGGATATAATAGCAGTAGGAGTAAAGTCAGAGTTGAAGATAAGAAGAGCTAGAGAGGGTGGAGGATGGTAGATGATTGTAGATGGGTGAATGACTCTGTATACTCAGTACATCTCTTGTCTACATGGCACATTGTTTTTTGCACCACTGATATATGGCATCACGACTTGCACTGGTATACATGTATACATTTATACTTGTATACTGACATACACATATATTTATTTGTGACATACACTCTCGCTCTTCTTTTAACACTCCCCAATCCAGATAGAAACAGCCCGAGTATCTTTATTTCACCGTTTTGTTTTCTATGTTTATTTTTATTATTATTACGATTTTTTTTTTTTGTATTTTTTATTTACATTTTCATTGTTTTGACTTCAGGGTGGGTTATTGTATTACACGCGTTCTCATTCGCTAGCTCGCGACAATATTATTGCGAAAACGTGATTATTTTTTCAATTTGCTAAGCAGATGCTCAACAATTCAGTCTGTTTCTCTCTCTTTTCTTTTACCTTATTTTTTTCTCTCAGTGTGAGAGTTTATGTGTGTATGTGTTGGTTGAATCCATATCAAACAGTTTTTTTTTTTTTTTTTTTTTTTCTATTTTGTTTGCTTTTTGGTCACAAATCAGCAAATAAAACTCTTACAAAAGACATTTGGGTATAAAAGTTTTAAGAGATTAAGCGGTTTCATATATGTCTCTATTATATATTTTTTTTTTATTGTTTGGATAGATGAAATTGTTTTGCTGAATTTAAAAATAAACAATAAATTTAATGTCTTTTTAAAATTTTTTCTTTTTTCCTTGCCAAAACATTAACCTCGAAGAACAATTGTGTCAACATTTTTAATTTTTATTTTTTCTAAAACGCCAAAGATGTATTTTTCTTAATGTAACATAGACTTGAGACGTTGTATATGTTATATAAGTATTTTTTTTTCCATCGAAAATACTTGTAAAATGTTCATCTTAAGAGAGTACACCAGGTACATGCTGTACATGGTCATTTTCTCAATGAGGTCGCTCTTACCCTTGTGAAAACACATGACACATCTCTCTATTACTTGGTTTTTTTTATTTTTCTTTTTAATATAAAAGTCCATTAGACAGCCAGAAAATAATAAACATAAAATCCACTAGTAATTTAATAATTATTTAATTTATTTTACTAATTTACGATAACATGTGGCGGAGAAGAAAAAGAAAATTGAGACGTATTGATATACATATAATGGGTTATTTTGTTCGGTGTGGGATAATTCCGAGAATTACTATCCAGAAGGAGAGTAATTATAAAAAAAGGACAAAAAACATATTTAACAAGATGAAGAAGAACAAGTGCTAAATATGAGAGAGAAGGGTATCAACAAGTCTGGATTAACTCCAGATTTTATTTCAAGTTCAATTCTTTCTTTATTATTTTTTTATATACTCTAAAAAAAAATTTTACTGCTGTTATGTAGTACTTGACTTTAAATACGTCTATCTTTAAATTTATGTAATACGTATATGTACAAGAGATAAAAATTTTATGTTTTTTTTTCAAGTTACAAAATTATTTACAATTAAATGAAAACTAATATTGATATTACAATTACTTAATATCAATTATAATTTTGTATCTGTCTAGTAGTGAGATAAATAAACGAGGCATGAAATTATTTTTTTTTTTTTTTCATCTGTGTGATATACTGGTACTACTGTAGATACTCCTACTATATATAAAGAAAGGCCTTAGTAAATCTCAAGTGTGTCTGTCACTTTGCTAATGAATCTGTAGGCATACGTGTCACAGAGTTTCATTACTCGTAACTATATATGTATTATATTTTTGTGTTTATTACGAATAATATATATTTATAAATTCATAAATTATTTTGATCCAGTTACAGATTAATAATAAAAATGGATGTCAGGTCCGATAAACCATGTACGGCTGGACGAATAGCCTCAACCGGTCGTTTAACTCCGTCAATTCATCAATCTGTCAATGGAAGACGGAAAGTTATTCCTGTACCTCCGCCGAGAATACCAACTCCTATGCCAATTGTTAATAACAATAATAAACAAAGGTAATAGTAATAGTTTATTTATTTAAACGTTAATATCAATGGTATTACTGATTATTATTATTATTATTATTATTATTATTATTAGGTGTATTAAAAAAATAAATTTATTATAAAATATCAAATATATAGATAAAGATATAGATAAATTCATGTATAAAAAGTAAAAAGTAAAGAGTAGGGAGAGTATGGTAGAGATGAGGGATGAGGGATGAGAAGAAAAACTGAAGACGAGGCATAATAGAGCAAGTAGGGTACATGGAGTGGCCACTTGTCTGGTTCTGGTATGGTCTACACTCTACTATGATATACTAAAGATGAGGATACCGTTCGATCATGTACATTTATGAGGTTTAAGAGTTATACCTTGTATATTATATTATAATATCTGTATATTAAACATTTTTATTAAATTTAAAATTAAAAAAAATTATTAGTATTTTTTAATTATAATTTTAGTATATTTACGTATTGAGTAATGTATATTTCTATGAATGAATTTAATTAAATTTAATAGAGTATACACGGACCGTATAGAATCCCACTGAATAGTACTAAATAAAATAGTAGATGAGATTTAATAATGCGGGCTTTACGCTAATTAATTAAAATTTGAATTGAATCAAAGAGAATACAATATTACTGTTATTATATACCGTTAAATTTTTGAGTTTATCTGTGTCTCGCAATACTATACTCCTAACTAAAATATAATATAATTAATTACAATTTATAAATGTAATATAATATATAATATTATATTTTTATACAAATCAATAATTAGTGGACGTTTGAAATTTTATAGTACGATAAAAGCTTACATTTTATCGTTTTTATATCTATTGAAAATCATTCAACTGATTAAATTTAATGAATTACAATTGTTAAATCATTTTGCGTATGTTAATGCTTACCAGACATTAAAAAATTTCTTTTTAGAATAAAATTTTTTTTTATTTAAATTAAGTTTAATTATAATTATCATTTAAATAATAATAAAATTCAAATATTTGTAAAAAAAGAATTTAATTAGAAATTATATTAATAAAAATGTAAAATAAAAATGAAATCTTTTATAATAAGAAATGTCACTCAATCACTCAATCGGATAAGTTTTGATTCAACTTATTAAACTTTATCATATCTTCTCGGTATAATATTCTTCATAACAATAATAATAATAATAATAATAATAATAATATTAGTAGTAATAGTAATAACCAAATTTTTATCAAAGTTTTGAAATAGAACCAATTGTGGATTGTTATTATTATTTTTATTAATTTTCATAAAAACAATGTCATTATTTATTTTTGATAAAATTGAAAATAATGTTTTCTGTATTATCGACAAAAGCACTGAGTACTTGCCAACTGAAAGAAAAGCACGTAGTGTGCTAAATATAGGAAGCTTTCGTTGACAGTTCTCTCACATTTTGTCTGATGGTAAGTAGTTGCAAGTTCTACTCTAAATAACCACCACCAGTTATGACAATTTCACTATTTCTTTGTAACGATTGATATTATAGTTCGATAACTCTCATAATTTAACAAGTTCAGTTTAAATTATTAAACAGCAAATAAAATAATTTGAATGGAAAATTTTAAATAAATTAATTTATAGTTGAATTTATTATTATTATTATTGTCGGTATAGCAGTGCCCCAAAGTTTAAATTTAACTCGAATGTATTTAAATACAAATGTATATGTATAAAGAATAAAAAAAGATAAAAAAAAAAAAAAAAAAAAATGATTGTATAGGATATGAAAACATTGTGGAATTCTCTTGAGCCTGACATGCCGTCTGGAATCTGGAATCCACAATCCACCTGGTTCTACCGCATTTCGCTTTTTTCCTCCCTTGAGAAAAAGTTAATAAAACTACTCTACTTGTTGTCTGCGCTGTCGAATAAATCGAGTTTCAAGAGTCTTACATACTCTTAAACTTTCATCAAAACCTACATCACTAAAGAATTTTATTATAACAATAACAAAGGAGTAATATTAATCTCAATTGTTTCAATGATCAAGTATATTGTTAAAAGTAAAACAAAGATGAAATATTTTTGTAAGAAAAAAATAAATATAATATTGAGCAATAAATTTATGTATAAGTTTTTTTTTTTTTTTCTATTATTGTATACATTATAATTTATTTTATTGTTAAATTTTTGTTACAGAAACAGCAGCAATGTTCAAATTCCTCAAATTCCGTCCGTACAGAAAAAAGAATCACACGGTAATATTGGTAAAATAGCCAGACGTTATCTTGACGATAATATGCAACAAGTATGGATAAATCCGCGATTGATCTCAATGGTAATAATTTGATATTTTATTATTATCATTATTTATGTATGATTTTTAAGCATTATAATATATTTTCATTTAATTTAATCCAGAAACATTATTTAATTTTTAACTTTGTTTTTCTTACTACCAAGCCCTAGTTATTCCTTTACATAATGGTCAAATAAATTTTTTCCAGATTTGATAAATTATTTGCCGATAATTTTTTTCATTTTGTCAATTTCTGATGAATATTTGACTTTTATAACTAACTGTTTGATTCTTTAGTAAATTGAGTGATTAATCCGGTCCAACTAATACTTTTTCGTGTGATAAATTTTTCAATTTTATTCTTAATAATAATATTAAAAAAGAAAAAAAAAAAAGTTATTGTTTCAATCAATTATTGTGGTGATTAAAAAAAGTAAAATCAATAAAACGTACTCAAGTTTGAGTATATTATGACAAGTTAAATCCATTGGTGACAAGTACGTATACGTCGGGAAAGATTAAAGTCGGATTTCGATTTCGCAACGGATAAAGGGAGAGATCATTCAAATTTATATTACATATACTACATGTAGCTTTCCACACATCAAAAAGATTATTAAAAGTATATTTATACATGTATAAGTATAATGGCAGTGCTTCAATACTTTTTATATCCTATGAGATTTATATAAATACATATAAATTGTGTATCTATATATACTAAAAGTATATTTAATGGATAACAGAAGATTTAGGGTGCAGATCTCGTGTGGTGATCCACTCATAACTTTTTCTATCATCACTTGTTTCTTAATGTATTTTAAATATCTTTTTCCTTTATTAAATTAACTATTTAATATTTAAAAAGTTTCATTCGTAATATCGACTCTAGAAACAATTGATACCATTTAAATGCTAAAAAATAACTAATTTTAAGTTAAGCGATTGTTCTCAATAGATTTTGTTTTTTTCTTTTCTTCGTTTTATTCTATTTAAAAAAAAAAAAAAAAGAGAAAAACGGAAAGGTACAATTGTTCAAAAGTCACATCTCTACACCCTAAAAGTTTCGAGTCATTTGGCAAAGTGCTACTTTGTGTCGTGTATAAAAAAAAATTAAAAAAAAAAAAAAAAAAGCCCTAACGTCTTTCATGTTACGTCCGCATTTATATCCAAGTCAGCAATTTTCGAATTTATCCCTATTCTTTACTCTTAGACGAAAAATCATTGTTTTTTTTTTTAATTGAAATAACATAAGTGACAGAGATTATTTTTAGCATAAAGATTGATTAAAAAAAAAATAAATTATTTTTCATTTGTGTGCAGTAAAATAATCAATAAAAATAAAAACCGTTAAATAAATAAATATCTTCCGTTGAATGGATAAAATTTTAGTCGATTTAAAATAGTCACATCGATTGACATCTATCTGTGAACATGAAAACAACAGTAATTTTTTATTTCATTTTTTTGTTTTTTAAAACTCACGACCAGAGTTTTGTACAATTTATTCAGTAAACATTGGTGAAAGTGATGAAAATGAAAGAAAAGCGGGATTAAATGGAAACGCGAATGTCCAATCAGAAAAAAAAATAAAGAAAAATAAAAAATTATTCTTTTTTATACTACTATTGTTTTATTTTAATTTTATTATTCCTTTTAACT
Source organism: Cotesia vestalis (assembly GCA_000956155.1). NCBI lineage: Eukaryota > Metazoa > Arthropoda > Insecta > Hymenoptera > Braconidae > Cotesia > Cotesia vestalis. Next base: position 32,083 of record JZSA01004668.1, on the reverse strand, counting down.
AAAGGTGTAAAATATAAAAGGAGTAGACAATACGGCATTTATATATGAATAGCAAAGAGTAAATAATCATAATAAAATTTGTCTCGGCAAAAGAATTCATTTCATTCTGTTTAATATTTCTTTGTTTCTTTGTGAATTTTACGCTTTATCAATTCTAATTTATTGTTTCAACGATCAATTCAATAAATATACTTAATCAATAATTTTTGTATTTCAACAGTAAATTTATAGACATAATTATAAATAAGTTAAGTTTAACAAATGTTATATACCAATATGAAAATATAAAATATATTTGAATGAATGAGTAGAGGGTTAGATGTCTTTTTTTTTTGTGAGGGTTGTTATGTAGTCTATCCTTTTCATAAAATTTTCCATTCGTTTATATATATATATATATAGAGACATATAAGAGTGAATCAAAATGAGAAGGTCCCCAATGGGGAAATTGTTGTGGCATTTTCTTCTCACTCCATTAGACAGAGTATTTGCTTGATTCATCTACTCATTCTACTTGTTTTATCCTCATACCAACAGTATACACGAAAATTCTCTCTGATTAAATATATACTATTCATTTGTACCCTAACTAATATTTAATTTTCGCATCGCTGCTTTTATTCTTTATCATTTGTTATTATTATTATTATTAATTTTTTTGTTTCAAATTAATTAAACAAGTTTATAAAAAATAAAATACAGAAAAAATATAATACGGGCGATTATTTTCTAGACGGTCTTTCATTTGATGATATATAACAGGCAGGATATCCCATACACTATAACGGGCACTGATACCTTAATTTTTAAGTTGAATAAGAGTTACATCACCGTCAATGCATAATATAATGCGGGTATCGATTATTCACTTTTACCTTGCTTACATTTTCATATAGTTTACTATCAAAAATATTTTCCCGTATTTTAATATCTACTTAATTATATTGTGGTTTATTTATTATCTGATTATCTGTATCAGGAGGTTTAAAAAAATAATTAAATTTAAATTTATGGACATGAATATGATAATTATTTTTTCTATTCAATCCTACAACTACATTTAACGTCATCTTGATTTTTTAATTATTTTTTCGTTTTTGTTTATATTTATAATGCGGAATAGTGTATATATAATATGATGTCAACAAAAGTAATGTATCTTGAGAAGAAAATGTAATAATTACATCACGCGACGCACGTATATAATACATAATAAGACACAAGTTAAAGAAAAAAGTAATAAGATACCAACTCCACCCAACATTACTATAGTATTTTTTTATATTTCATTTTTAATTCACCTATTTCTTCAACTTTTTCGCTCACTCGAGTCTAAGAATCAAGTAGATAGTAAGGTGTATGTAACATCTAGTCTGCAAATGAGTATATGTACAATATACCTGTGAAACTTAAAAACTGAAAAACTCAAGAAAGACAGTTGTACTTGGGATGAAGTGGAGAAAAAAAAAAAAAAAACGGTTTACTTTTTAGCGCTCTTGTAAAAAAAGAAAAAAAAATTGTCGCGACTTGAAGCTTGCAACATACCTTAGTCCTTAAGTCTTTAAAATAATAATAATAATAATAATAATAATAATAAAATAAAATGTAATTTTAAGAATATTGTATAAATTTTAGTGTCCTTTACTTAACGGTATAGTAAAGAAGGTAGGTAGAAAATAAAAAGATCTAAAGCGCCTTAAATGTATTTTATTCATATCTCAAAAGTTAAATTTTAATTACAATGCAATTTTTTGTAGTTGTTATTATTATTATTATTATAATCATTTTTTTTCTGCGGCTTGTAAATTTTTCTTTGAAATGCTGTTAGGGTTTCACTTGAATTCACGAAGCAATCGTGTTCTTAAACCAAAGGACCGAGAGATTTCCCCTCACTCTGTACTCGGTGTTGTTAGTACTTGTCGTAGTAGTAATATTATACATTGGTGTTGGTTAAGGCTGGATGTACTGAGCCAGTAGAGTACAAGTGGAAGTAGTACAGTCTCTCACTACATCCAATCCTCCAACCCCCATAATTTTGATCCATGAAGATTAAAGAGCCAACGCAGGCGTGCCTATTCGCACTTTTGTGTACACCCTATATACTATTATACTACTGAGAACAGAGAAAAAAGATAAGAGTAAACTGGAATTTTTATGCGTGCAAGTGCGTAAATATAAATATAAAAAATCTAAAAAAAATTTTAAAATGTCCTGTTGACTGTTGCCGAGATGTTGAGGATTCCCGAAACTAAAGCAATGTAAAATGAGGAGAATGAGAAGACGAAGTAGGTAGTGAAAGTGGTGAAAGTGATAAAGGAGGAATCAACTATTTTTATTTTCTCTGTTGTGGTCATATAAATATTGTAGATTTATATATGTATACATATTGCTGATGTTATGTCTGTGGATTTTCATTTTAAGTATATGCATATACAACTGTTTTTGTTGTTGTTGCTTCTTCGAGCTTTTGTTATCAACTTCAATCAGTCTCCGACAAAAGAAAACAAATAAGTCTACAAAATATTAATCGTTCTTTTTTTTTTTTTTTTTTTTTTTTTTTTTTTCTATTTTTATTATTTTTGATCCTCTGATTAAATTGAAAAGTAAAATAGTAATTCAAATAAATATTCCGTAGCTGAGTTTAAAGGTGTAAAGATGATGAATGTTTAACAGTAAATCAATAGATTAAGCTTTATATTTTAATCCTCTCTATTTTTCACAGTGACAATGTATTTTTTAAAAATGATTTTTACTTTATATATAGTTCTCTTTACTCTCAATACCTGTGTAATAAATTGAACATCGATATTATAAGTATAACGAGGAATCGAGGGAGAAAAGAGAAATGTATACAAATATATACGTGTGATGTGTGTCTGGTATAAATACGAGGGTGTAAATTATAGAGAAGAAATGATCGTGTACCAGGTGCATCTAGGAATATCCTTTATAATATAACGAAGGTCATCCCTCTTAGCTCATGTTGACATTAAGTCATTCTTCAACAGTATTTTTTTTTTCAAGTTCCATAACAGTATCAGTTATTAGTATGATAAAAGTTTAGGTTTGACTTAATAATAAAGATTTTCTTGCCAATTTTATAAAGATGAGTGATCCAAATCCTCAGCGGTATTGGCTATACCGAGAGATTGTCATTTTATCCAGTTGGTGGATTTTCTCTTTTACGGTTCAACAACTTTCTCTATTTTTCTCTTTTTCTCTTTTTCTCTTTTATCATGTTCTTGTTGTAAAGTTACTCTAACTTTATCTCTTCCTTAAGCTTGTTATTTTACACCTTTAATTTTATTTTATTTTATTTTTTGTTCACCCGTTGTTTTTTTTTTTTTATTTATTCTTGATTTTTATAACAATATAATCTTTTAATTAATTAATGAATATTTGTTACAGATAAATATGGAAGCTGTTACATCAACAGATTACGATTCAGCAAATTTAAGCCATAATTTTAATCAAATTGGGTTCAGCACTTATAATTATTCGCAGTTTGAAGAAAAGTACAAGTCAACTCAGCAAAATTCAACAAAGCTTGGAACAATAAGTCAAACACTATCATCCCAGTCAAATGATTTCGTCAGCTATTTATACGACGATAAATATCCTCGTAATCAATTAAAGTCAGAACGCAGTGATAGTAATAAACAGCATCCGTACTTATTACCTCATGAAGTAAAATCAAAATCACAAAATTTACGTGGTAATTTAACCTACTATCAAATAGATCTACCTGGTAAACACGATACACGTAACAGCAAATCTCATCGAACGAGTGATAAAAATATTTCGTACGAAACAACCGCGACAATAGTCACTGATGATGATAATAATAAAAAAGATGCTAAAGATAATAACAAACGTGATAAATGTGGAAAGCACACTCATGTTAAATCTGATTCAAAAATTAATGGGCCACTGTCAATAAATCAACAATTTATTAAATCAACAACGAATCAGTCGGATGATGAGTGTCATTCCAGTCATATTGAACAAATATCATCATCGAATCAACATCATCAACAAAAATTTCAAGTCTCATACAAGTATCGTCAATTAGATAGACCACCAAAATACCAAGAACATCCTCCTCGAGATTCATTGAGGTGTGAACAACCTGCACCTAGATATTATCAAGATCCTCCCAAATATTCCGATGTTATAAGAAGAGATGACTTGAAAAAAATTACCGTAAGTATTTAATATTTATCAAAAAAAAATTTATTTTTTCAATTATAAAATAAAATATCCTTTTTTATCATTGATACAAAACACAGGAAGAGAAGGGACGACGGCAAGTGGGGATACGTAGCGGGAGTGTTGGCGAGACGCCTGTTAATCTAGTCAGTATCACGCCAACTACGCGAGAAGTAACACGTGGTGCGATGACACGTCATCGACAAGCAAATAAACAACAACAACAACAACAACAACAACAAATAGATGACTCTAATCAAGTAAAAACTGATAATTTAAAAGAGCCAAGCACTCAACATAATTTAACAGAACAAACAACAGCACCACTGGGACTAATAATAACAACAACAACAACAACAAATAGTAGTAGTACTATGACAACTACTACTACTACTACTATCACCAATACCACTACCAGCAAAACCGATCAATCTTGTCGTAATAATTTTAACGGGGGTATTATCCTGGGTGTTAATGTCAGTGGAGTTATTTGTCCCGATATACTCGAAAAAAAATATGACAGAGCCAAAATTAACGAGTTTAAATTAATTGGCGGAGCATCAGGAGGAGGAGGAGGAGGAGGAGGCAGTAATATTGGAGTTAATAGTAATAATAAAACAACAATTACAATGATTAATAATAAAAATGATAAAGTTAAAAGTGATAGTAATAATGATAAAATACGAGGGGGCAATAATCGTGATTCAATCCTCCATAAACATGAAAAAGATTGTATTAAAAAGACGAATCATGATGGGCACGTGGTGGTTGGTTATAAAGCAGACAATATCAAGTATTACGGTGAGCTTAAGGGATTTAAGTCTTATGGTGTTATCGATAAACCAGCTGGGATACATGATAAAACACATCAATATGCAGTCCCTGAGAAAATAATATATCCAATAAATAATTTTTCTATTGGTAGTTCTATTGGAGGAGTCACTAATCATGATAAAACCCATTCTAAATCATCAATACTTAATTATACATCAAAGTCAACCGATAAAAGTGTTGTTGTACAATGTGATAATAATGTTAACAAGTACAGTGATCAAAATTATTATTACTACAATAATCATCATCATCATCATCATCATTACAGTAGTAGTAATAGTAATCGTTATAATTATCAAAAATCAAATTGTCTTTTGCCATTATTTCAAGAAACAAAATATGCATATACTGTCAATGGTGCTCCTGGTACACCCGCTCAAGCAAGTGCTGCTGCTGCATTTTTTGCTAGGTATGTATTTTAATTTATTTAACTATATATATTTATTGTATTTTTAGTTTATTTAACTATTAACTGGTTTTAATATTTTGCCACAAAAATGACCGTATATGAATAAAGAAATATTAAAGAGTACTAGATACGTAAATACAGGAGTAAGAAGATGAACCAGGATATCAAAGAGAATTTTTAAACTAAAAGTCTTGAATCCCGGCTGGTTCGCCTGAACGCCAAAAGGTTTCAAAATAATATATAATATAATACCTCTGTAATTTTAAGAGTAGGCACAAGATTATTAGAGGGTGAATAGAAAAAAATTTTTTACCTTAATTTAAACATTGCCGTTTAATTATCATTTTTTTTGACATGATAACCGTTTTAAAAACAGTTATATTTTTTTCTATATAATATTACATCGATCCTGCTGTTTTGGTCATGTATATTAAACCCCACTGATCATATTTCATTATTACAGGTTTTATTACCAAGGGTTAACACATATTATGTTACGAATATATAAAAATTAAAAAAAAAAAAAACGAATCAACTTATTGAACGGGTCATATACATTTGGCCAAGTCAAATAAGGCCTTACCTAAATAAATTGTTAACCCTTTCTAAATTATCTCTTAAAAACTGTGTTTATTTTATTCTCCCTTAATTCTACTTGATAGATATTTTTAAATGATAAAAATTATTTCCACAAGTTGAAATATAATAATAATAAAATAGTACAGTCTTTTAAATTAGCATTTATTTAAAAAATAAAAGTAGTATTGTATCAGTTGAATAACAAGCATGAATGGAGTACATAAACTTGAATAAATTGTTGAGGTGCATTTATTCATTTAGACGTTTGGCGCCATTTAACAAGACGTCTTCCTTTCCTCTAAATGCTTTCATACAATATCTCTATATTCATTTGTAAATATAATACCTATGTCTTTTTTTTTTTTTTTTCCCCCCAATAAAAAACCAAAATAAAATAAATAAAAGCTTATCGATATTTCTTTGTTATTATGCAAATTAATATATTATCGTGTATCTACCGCTGATGATGATAATAATAACAATACATCATATCCGGTGTGTTATTCAATATTAAAATATTGTAAAGAGCAATTAATCGAAAATAAAAATTACAATTAAATAACGATTCGGATTTACAAGTCACCTGGAATATTTAAAAAAATTAAAAAAATCTCAACATGTTTTTTTATATTGATGCCTAATAAAAGACTGGGACAATTTATCATGGTTTTCATTAGCGTTAATAACGGTTGAGCGTCAGATAGTAATTTATTTTTCGGCATTCTACTTTATTAAATCAGATATATTATCGTGTAAATGTTATTTAATACTTTTAAGTAATGAAAAAAATTTTAATAGAATTAATTATTGTCCTTTCTCATTGTAATGGTTGTTATGAAAAAGAGAAAAAAAAAAACTATTGAAATTTTACTTTTATAAAGTCAATATTTCATTAGATTACGATTTTTATTTTTTTGTTACATTAAAATGAAAATTCAATTTTTTTTTTTAAGACTTTATGGATTAAATTATACTGATGAATACATAAATATTAATAAAAGACTAATTAATGAGTCAAAATTAAGCAATTACTTTGTTATAACTTATAAATTTGTTAAATGAGTTGACAATATTTAATTAATGTAATTACATTGTAACAAAGATAATCATAGAAAGTATAAATGGTTTTCATAAGGTCCAATGATAATATTAATAATAGTAATAATGAAGAGAATAAGATGATGATGATAAATAAGCATACAAGATAATTGCGTTGAATATATATATATATATATTATAATATAATTTAGGGACGTAAATGTGTAAGTGTCTTACAGTCAGGCCACCGAGGGTTTGAACTTTCTGTTCAACAGGTAGTAGTATATAGTACGGATACAAGTATACTCGTCCGCAACCTCTATAATACTCACCCTCGACCTCTCAACCTCTCAACCTCTCAACCCATCTACTCACTCATCTTTATTATATTCATAACATGTAAATGTCCTTTTGTTTATCATAAAATTATTTTTTATTTATTTATCTATTAAACGATTTTAATCATGTTGGAATTTATTCGAAATCATTACAGTGTAATACTGTTTTATTATTTTATTAGTAAGATAGGACTTTAAAATTTCATCGGTTAAAAAACATATAATTATAAATATATTTGAATTATTTTGTTTTTATATAAGTTTTGTCGTTGATTTAAAATTTGATTACCCCCAACCTTTAATCTTTTAATTTCGTTAATAATTAATCGTGTTGGCCTAATTTTTTTCTAATCAATTAACTCGATTCACTACTTTTGGTACTTAATAAAGATAACATGTCTTTCTGTCAGAGACCAAGAGGTGTCATAATTAATCATTTTTAACGATAGGTAGTAGGAAAATACTTGAGATATATAATTCGTTTGGGGATGTTGTAATTTTATACATACAATACTCAATACAAGAGTCTCATTCATCATACAAAATCATTCGTAAACATGACGAATAAAAATAGATTGGATCATGATAAGAGTGCAGAGATCATCATTAGTAGATAATTGATCAAGTAACTATAATAATAATAATAACAACATGAGCTAGAAATCAAGTTTTTGATGAACGAAATAATTTAGGGACGCATATATTGTGAATTTGTGTAGGTGTATTTAAAGCACTATTGATTAAACGGAAATGAGGACGGGATATTTGATGAATCGAGCAGATTTTTTTTTTCTATTTGTTGATTGAGATGAGAAAAAATAAAATAAAAAATGTTTAGCGATACCTTATTGTATAGAATAATGATAGTTATTTCCATTCAACTATTTGCTCTATTGAAATTTATTTATTTATTCTTTGCTAAATTAACAGACGACTGTCATTAAACTTTATAATAGAGATAAACTTTTTATAGCTCTGATAGTTGAAAAGTCAAATCAAACAGTCGAGTTAATCAATTCAAATTGTAACTCATCGAGATAATTACTTTGAAAATTTAATTGTCCTATAAGTTATTTGTCTAAAGTCTAAATTAAATTATATTATCTGTTTGTATGACTTTTTACTCCTAAGTGATAATTTTGTATTCTTTATTAATTTTAATCAATGCTCTACTATTTTATTTTTTTAAATAATGATGAATGATAATACATACAATGTCACTAACAGCTATTATAATATCAGTATTAGCGCTTTATCTACAGAGAAATTCATTATTGCCGTAGATGCATGACCTTCTGCTTTTACATATCATATGATAACTTTGCAAGGGTAGGTAAAAAAATAAAACAGGGTTACCGGCAGGACTAAATGCAAAACTGTTGTATCTAAAAATTCAAAGTTTAGGTGGCGCCATCAAAGTATTATCGTCTTCGAGTTGATTAATTTTTTTTTATGATAAATTTAGCTGCTATTTATTTATTTATTTATTCCATCTAATTTTGGATGTGGATATTAAAATAAAAAAACTTTCAGTAATGATGTTTAGTAAATTATAAACTTTATAGAGATTGTTATTATCACACAGAGTTTTAATTATTGAAATTATGCTTTTAGAATTTATATTTAAAGGTGATTCTATTTTTGGGTTTAAAAATATTAAAACAAAGATATAAAATAATAATAAAGGTGTTAATAATTGAAAGGTTTATCAAGTTTATTTTTATCTTGTATCTTTTTAAAATTTATGTCCAGTGACAACCTGTCAGATTATTAAATTATAAACTCACAATGACAGTTTCATATTGTTTCATATATGAATAACTGGATATGTCGAAAGTTTTGGAGAATTCTTTTTGCACAAATCAAAATATAGAATAATAGAAGAGAAGAGGATAGATATATATATATATATAACTATTTTTGAGTTGCATTACGTTAACACACGGTATTCTCTATATAAACTCGGTAGCAAATTAAATTTTCATACTGACTGGTGGATTATATTTCCTATCCGTTGATCCTACAGATCAAGACTTTAAAGGGTTAAAGGTTTAAACGTTAGCTCTCATACTGGGCACTAATTATTTTCAAATTATTTTAGGGTTCGGTTAATTTTATGCATAAAGACAGATATACATATATCGTATTTGATAAGACTTTGTGTGGGTGTATATTTTTAATTAAAATTTATTTATAAAAGTAAATTATAAAATTTTTATTAAAAATAAACTCGATAAATTTCTACCAAAATCTGATTGACTTTTCAATTCTTTTATAAAACCACAAATATATACTTATTAGCATATAAATTGGCACCTGCTGCCGAGTCACATAATTCTCCTTATCGTGTTATTACAACGACGATGATCCGTTCTTTGTAAAGACTATTTTCCATTATTATTAGCAAAAGTAGATCGAACAAAATATTAATACCCACATAATGAACACACATATATTAACTTATATATGAAATTTGGTATTCCATCCAGACTGATAAATCGGAGAGAAAATCCCTACATATTACTATCACGTTCTACATTGTGATCTCCATTCTCAAAGTTTTATTCTAAGCCTGCTGATACTGATATCATATCGAATATTAAAGATAAAAAAAAAATCAAATTTCTTTTCCGTTGAATTAAACTCTTTTATTTAATTTTTTTAATTAAATTATAATGATAAATAAAATTTATCAACAAGTGATAAATAATTCATTTTAATGATCAATAATATTATGATGTTATGATATTATGATTGTATAGAAATGAAACTGTCACTTATACAGTTATTACCAAGTAAATTTTCACAGTACATACACCGTATATAATTCAGATTTAGTTGGTGATATCTGATCACGAATGAAATCAAGTCACGGATGAATTTACATTCGCTCGAGTATTTTCGATGTGCCACGATGTAGATGTAGATGTAGATGTAGATGGGAACTCGAAGAAACTTTTAGTGTAAAGTTAGATGGTCTGATGGTACCCCTTCCCTCCCTCATACCCTCATACCCTCTTACCCTCTCACCATCATACCTTACCTGATGATATCCACAAACCAAGACGTCATATATACGTCATTTATATTCGAGTCATTCGTTTCTGGATTTCATATACTATAGTTATATATATATATATATTAGTACCAATGCACTGTTACTGTTTTACCGGTTTCACGTTTTTCACAATACCCCAGGATACCTTTAATTATTCAATCATTCTCTTTTATACATTTTACATAGAGCTATATAAGTCAAGTTTAAATATAAATTAAAAGTCAAGAGAAAAAGAATCGATTACCTTTTAATTTAACCGCTGGTAATATTATCATATATTCTTTTTGTTTAACACTTTATACTAAATTGTACAAGTTATTTTAATAAATTAAAAAAAAAATTGAGTAAATTCGTAGAGTGAGTTCATCGACATTTAGCTGTTAGATAATTTACTCATATATATGTATACAAGTCCAAAAGAGGATAACGGTTTGAAACAGACGACGGTGTGTCGATGAATTATTTCTACTGCATCAAGAAATCCGGCTGGGTATCTATATATAGGTATATAAGTGACATCAACGAGGACGACGACGACGACGACGATGAGAATGAGAATGAGAATGAGGATGAAGATGAAGATGAGGATGGAAAGAAAAACGAAAACGAAAACGAAAACGATCGATAGTTGATGAAGATGCACAACTAAACTTTAAGAGGGTTCGTTCATTCGTTCAGTCGTTGGTGTATTATTTACTAAATGGGCCTAACAACAGATTTACTTGAGCGTATAAAGCATCCCATCCCTTAGTATAAAGTCTCGATAGGAGTCTCTTATGCTGTTGTATTTAGTTTAACTATATTGTGTGTATTGTCACCTATATACACCGGCATAACATTTAATATAACAACCAAAATCTCTTGAGCATAGAAAAGGTATACACGCTAGTATATTAGTTTTGTTGGTACATCCAAGACAATAGGGGTGATATCATTAAATCGCATCCTGAAAATGTCTATTGTTATAAAAACCGACAAACCATTATCTTTATTCTTATCCTTATCCTCCCTTATAAAAAATTCAATGATTAATATCCACCAATAAATTATGCTCTCTTCTGCAATCTGACAAATATTTCGGTTTAACTTTCAAGTGCATATAAAATCAAGAAAAAAAAAATAATTCTAGAAAAAATAGAGAGATACATATTATTGTTTTTAACTGATTATTTGTATGAAGGATAATAAATCGAAAGCACACGGGAAATCATATAGTGATAGTAATATATATTCCCCGATGCAAAATACGTGTCAAATATCCAGAAGATCTAGAGTTTGAAACAAGTGGGAATGATGATGATTATTATGATGATAGAAGACAAGGGTGTAAAATAGTAAAATCGATCATTGGAACATTGGAAAATAGGAATAAAGATTTTTTTACCAAGTATATAAGAGTACGGATGACTTTTACAGCACACTATCACTTGATGATATCAGAGAAGTGGAATAGATCAGACGCACATTCCAAAAGATCCAATCCCATGGCTCAACGAGTTTCTCGTCGTAGTCCTCGTAGTGAGATACGCGAATACGATAGTGACTACCATCGAATAACCGAATAACTGCCTAGTAGCTCTCAGCGAAAACCAACCGATATAGTATATATAGGTATGTAGAGATGAAAATCCTCCACAACATCATAGTATATAACCGTGACTTTCTATTTCGATTTTACCAGCCCAAAGTCGCGGTAGACGTTATACGGTAAAGGATCTATAGAATATAGGTATATTCGTATATATTCGTATATGGCTTATACGAATTTCACCGAGTTTTAGCTTTACTCAACTGCATACTATTGTGCTCTAATACTGGAGAAGTCAAGACTTGAGTTTGCTTGTGCAGCTTTGCCTCACTCTGGAATTTCCGTTAGGCTTTTATCATCATCAACTTCCTGGGATATTACTTTAAGCTTTATAATCCTCAACACCTTCCTTATATATATTAAGACAATGCCAACCAAAACTTTTGTATGTTAAACCGAGTCGGTAGAGATGCTTCGTAATCTTTAAAACTTTAATTAATTTATTACCAGTGATTTATATATCTTTTTTTTTTTTTTTCCAATATTAACAAAAACGATAAAAATTATTTTATATGAAATATCGGGATATTAACACATAAAAATAATTTCGTATTATATAATATGAGCAATAAAAAAAAAAAATAAAATAATATATTGAATACGTCATGTAGACTGAGTATAAATATAATACGGAAGGAAGAAAACTGCCCTCTAACATTTCATGAGGATTTAAAGTTTTATATCACCGATAAGAACTTGTATATTATATATGATATGGTTTATGTCGATGTGCGGCCATCTTTATTAGTATCTTTGTAAAATGAATCGATTTAATTGAGGGGGCAATTATTAGAGAAGAGTATACAAAATGCACTAAATAAAAATGAACGCCAACAGTATCATAAAGACCGATAATTTGTATATTTATAGATTGATAGAAATAATAGATATAATTTTTTATTTTTTTTGATTGTATAAAAGAGACAGTAAAGTAAAGAGAGTTACGGTGTCATAAAACACCGGCCCATTATTCTCAACCGTAAAATTCGAGGCTGGCTCAACTTTTAGTAGCTTAGGCCCGTATGGGGTCAATTCCCCTTTGGTCGTTATCCATTTTACTAGCCTTAAATGTCCTCTCTTGAAAACTTAACTTCTCAAATAGAACTAAGCCCCTCGAACGATTTGTGGCTCCCTCTGTCTCTTTTTCATCAGTCCTTTTCTTTCCACGCTCAATTCACATTTTTTTTTTTTTTTTTTTTTTTTTTTTTTTTTTTTTTTTTTTAATTGTTTTGGCTATATTCTATTAAACAAAATTTTAGGAGAAAATTATATTCCAGCTGTCTCAAGTTGATACAAATGACATATTTTATGTCCCGGTTTTTAAATATTTTTTTTAACAGCTTCCGCGAGTTTTAAAAAATTAAAAAATATTTAACGACTCGTTAAATCCACTCAGAGTTCAATTACACATTAAAGAAATATATTGAAATAAAAATAAAATCATGTTGGATAGTTTGTTTTGTGACAAGCATTTAGAATCGTTACAAGTATAAAAGCAACTCACTGTAAAAGAGGTAAAAAAAAAAAAAAAATATAAAACAGTAGAGGCTAATAAAAAAAGTCAAAAATAATATATAGAAGAAAAGATTTCCGATAGTAAATAGTTTGAATCAAAGGTAACGACTACTTTTGTTCTAGTATGTACTTGGTAAAAATCATTATGTAGTGTAAGAATTTGACCAAATAGTCGCGATAGGGCTGGTAGGGGAAATAAAATACGTCGATACGTTTTAGTTTGGTGTATGGGGTGATAAGTGACAAGTGAGAAGAAAAAAAGAAAAATTGTCCCTTTATTTTTTTTTTTTTTTTTTTTTTTTTTTTTTTTTTTTTTTTTTTTTTTTTTTTCTTCTTGTGGATAATTCCAACGAAATGGCCGCTTAGTATGATATACGTATCACTTAGTAGGTAGGACGATAATGAAAAGATTTTCTGATTTACGAAGCTTTATGGCTTTTGCGTTCACTTACACTACCTACATACAATACTTATAATCGGGGATACATTTTTTTTTATCATTCACCTTTTTATTTTTATTTTTATTCCCCTTTCCCTTTTTCTTTTTCCTTTACTTGTAATAGCACTTCTGTATCGCCCACACTGCTACAAAGTGCGTAGTGTCTTTATCATTGTTTTTGTTTTTGGTTGTATTCTCTTTGTTGTACCTCGTTATACGTATGAGTATCTCACTTCAAACGTACTTTGTGTACAAAATTTCTGGCTTTGTTATACACACACGCCCTCATTATCGCTCATACAGTCAATAACAATACATCCTAAATCTCAGTGATAATTATCATTACAATTAAACGTGACAAATTCTGTTAAATATTTAGAAAAAAAAATAATATATGGAACTAATCGTGATTATTTCAAGATTTAATAGAATATTTATATTAATAAATTTAATTATTTTTTTTTTGTACCAATAAAATCTAAATTTTTGTTTGTTGATATGAATTTACTCGATGAAAAATTAAAAACCAGAAAATTATTAATAAAAAAAAAAAAAAATTGGCATTGTCCCAAGGCACCAGTTAATTTTTCTACATATTATAATATATAAATATGTATATGTTTTATACGTTGTCTACTTTAGTTTCATATTTAGTTCTTTTACACTCTTTCTTTTGTGTCTATGTATCCTCACGAGTAAGAGTATGAGCGTGAGGTACCCAGTGAGGGCAGCTTTTAGCATTACTTTCAAACGAAACTCGTACACTAAAGTACTTTACTAGCTCACAAAAAACCTGTACTTGCTTCATGTCCATTTACTTTTTTGTTTCTTTCATTTTTTGACTTTTATTACTTGATTTTTTTCTTACATATGGGCCAAAACTCATATCAGAGTATCAATATTTATAAAAACTATAATTATTATGATATTTATCAATTATAATAAAGATATTTTAACGCATTAGCTATTTCTTTGTATACCATCTGTATAATCAAGATTTCATAGAAAGGTGAAGTGATTCAATAAACTTAACGTCAAGACCGCATGCACAAATAAACTCGTTAATTTATTTTTCCGTTTTATCATTTATCTTTTATGTTTTGTATTTTTATTTTTATATCTGTAGTTATATTTATAATATATAAGAGAGTAACTTTTATAAATACAATAGTATACGCATACATGTGATTTCAAACAATTATTTTTTTTTTTTTTTTTTAACGCTAAAATGCTTCCGGTTCGTTAAAATTGTAAACTTTTTCAGTGATTAATCATTGTTAAAAGTTTAACTTGAAAATTTATTTTAAAGCCGATAATCACCTGATTTATTGATTTTAGCTACAAAAAAAAAAAAAAAAAAAAAAAAAAAAAAATCATCTAATTTAATCTAATCAACTGTTAACTGCAAGTTTTTTAATTAAAAAGTTGCGATAGAAGTAAAAAGAAAAAGAAAAAAATTTTTCTAATAAAAGAGAAGATGACGCAAAAAATAATATGAATAAAATTTTTGGATAACTCGATGAGGGTTGAATGGAAAATGATAGAGGATGAAGATCGGAATATTGAAACGATAAGTGAGGAAGTAAGCAATCTGTTCACGGGAATGAGCTGAGGTACCGTCGGAAATCGGTTTAATGAACGGAGGTTATCCGTTTCGAGAGGAAAAGATAAAGAGAGTGAGCTCGAGGTGCGCCCAAGAAGAACAAACAAGAGCTCTAGATACTTGTCGTTAAATAAAAATGTCCCAGTAGTTGAAAATAAAAAAAAAAAAAATTTAACGATTGTTTACGAGTTATATAATTCGTTTATTAAGCTTTTTATTTGTTCATTATAGTTTAATTAAAAATATAAATGTTGTACTTGATAAAAATGAATTAATATATAGCATAGTAGCTATATTTATAGAGAGCAATATAAAGATGAGGTAAGATCTATGAGCTATGAGCTATGAGCTATGGGCTATGATCTAATCTTGATCCCCTGAAACCCTAAAACTGGCAACTTCAAATCTAGACTAATTTGGACAAGCATATCCGAGACGTCTCGTGGGAGTCGTGAGGCAACGGCTTGAAACACTTGTCTTTCTATCTTTCTCTCTTGTCATTTGTTCTCACTCTTAACTTTTGTGTCGACATTTGCCGGGTAATATAATAGTATTTATATTAATTTATCCAACCAGTTGGTCACAACAGCCACCAGGGATATTGTGTAAATTAAAAAATTTTGCACTTTACCAAATTCAATAAATTTAAACACCAATAATATAAATTGAAATGTTTTATAAAAAGATTGAATAAAATGTTAGTATATAGACATAAAAATATTGGTGATTTGTGGATGGATATTTAGAATATTTAGAATAGACATACATCAAGGATCGCCATACGATGGCCTTGCCGACATTCAAGAGAGGTAATAAATATTACCGTTGTTTCTAAATGGACTGTGTTCAACTAAACCAGCTCTTGTGTTTCTGCAGTAGGACAACTACATGGTATTACTACATAGTAACACTATGTAATACAACAACAGTAACAATAACAACTAAACGCAAGTATGTACATGTAGGATTGTGAATTCGTGACTTAATCAACAAAACGAATAGAATGAAACTAAAACTGTATATATGTATGTATGTATGTATGTATTGGGTGGTATGCGTGTTTGGTTGGTCTCTCTAGTCTTTACGTCTCTACGTCTTCACATTCGTGAGTTACGGGCTTGGCAATCCACACCGAAAAACAACCAAACCATCTACACAAAACACAACAATAAATTTTTCGTTGGCTTTTTAAAAAATTAAAAACCTTAATGGAAATAAATATACATCCCACAATAGTAATATAATTATTTTATTTATGATTTATGATCTATATTTATCGCGAAATATATACTGTAAAGCAACAATAATATTCGGAATTATAATCGAAAGTGACAGGTAAAAGATAAGAGTAACATTGAAGAAACTAAAAGTGTAATAGACCAAGATTCGCTTCTATTCGAATGTGACAGGTTTACGGGTTTACGGGTTTACGGGTTCACGAGGTGCAGTACAAAGAACAAAGTCTAGACTCAAGGCACGTTTTTCCCATTTTCCTGTTCATCTACTTTTCCTTCTTCTTCTTCTCCGCCTCCTCCTCTATCTTCTTATTTTTTCGTTGCCATCCCAACCTTGATTTTTTTTTTTTTTTTTTTTTTTTTTTTACCATTGTTTTTATTTCCATGCTCACTCAACTCTTTCAGCTTGTCAGTTTTCCATTCTTACAGCTACAGTTTTTTAAAATAACTATTAGGTATTTTATTGTTTCGATAAGCATTTGATCGTACTGTCAACTTTCATTTGCAAAAAATTACTTTCTTCTATATACTACTTTTTTATTTATATAAGTAGATATCTGTCGTAATTTATTATTATCAGAATAAAAATAAAATAGATAATCTAATAAAGTAAAATAAATAATTTAACGTTCAATTTAGTTAGATGTATAAATTTATATGTCTATAAAAGTTAAACAAAGTTATTAGGTCAAATTAGTAGTACCGTGCCTTGGGATTACGGTTCATTGACGATGCTACTGAAAATTTGATCTTTTTCTTATTTTTTGGTAAACTCTGTTCAAACAGTATGCATGACTTTTACTTGGATAAACTTTTGCTTTTGTCTATAAAAATCCTTATTCTGTGATGAATTATTATCGTTTTCGCAGTCAACGAACCTTTTATGTAATATGCCCCAGTCTGCTTACTTTTATTTATTTCATTCTATTGTTTTTATTTATCCTATCATATAATAATGTAATATAAATCCCTCGTTATTTATTTTCCCAATAAAAAAGGTTTTTGATAAAATAAGAGTTTATAATGTAAAAAGTTTGAGAGTACTCAAAACACTCAAAAGTCTGATCGTTTGCGTTCAACAGTCGTTGGAATATTTTTCTATTGCATTTTTGTTAGAATAAAATGATCAACTGTCAAGATTTAAAAATTTATAAAAAGTGAGAGTACATTATGAATAGTTATACTACACACGATGTAAATACTAAACGAAAATAGTATACAGTAAAAAATCGGTCGGTATCATTTTGTACACATGCTATTTATAAATAATAATGATGATGATAATAATAATGTTAATGTTAAAGTTAAATAAAATATGACAATGACAAGTTTGTCGCACACCGTTATAAGTTATAACCAAAATGTTTATTTTATGTATCCATAGCTATATAATAAAGCAATTGAGTGTATATTTATGGTGTACAAACACGTAAAAACGATTCAAAGGCGTCTTATACTATTCACTTTTGTCACGAAATTTCCGTTTTTATAACGTGATAACCGAGCATATAACTTTACAAAATGCTTTTTTTACGACCCAAATACTACTTAAATATAAATTTTACAATTTTAATTATTAATTAATTGTTTTTTATTAAATGACAGACGTCTTATAAAGAAAATAATGTGTTAGCCCAGGAATAATTTTGAGTTTTTAAAGGCAAAGTCAAAAAGTTTTAAAGTTTGTCGGTATTACTCTTTGATATTACATATATATATCTATATATATACGATTTGTGACAGTAAGGATGAATTTTAAGATGTGACAAGAGGAGAAATTTGAAATTACTTACTGTATACATATATATGTTAGGGACTTAACTGTCTCTCAATTTCATGACACAATCTGTAAATAAGTCTCGCGTACACAAGCGGTTGGTTCACCCTTGATGATAACAGTGCAGATGAGAGAAATTAAGGGTCTAGAGAGGTGAAGAGTCCAAGGGTAAGGGTAAGAAGGGAACAGGAGGAGAAAGGGGGGAAAAGGAGGGAAAAGGAGGGAAAAGAGGTGAGTTTGAGCCTAAGAAAATGGTGGGTACTTGAGAGGAGAAGGGCCATGGGGCTATACGATAGCTCAAGTTAATTGAATTATAGGAATTACGGCGGTGGTGATTCGCAAAGGGTGCTGAAGATTAATGAAACGATTTTACTAACGAGCTAAATCTACATTATATCGACGTGACGAAATAAATTGATCATGTTTTTGTCGGGAAATGAAATTTAAATGAAAAAATTAAAAAAAAAAAACGAACTCAAATAAGACACAGCCATTGATTTTATATAATGAGATTTTTTAATCAACTAAAAGAGAAAAATAGAGTTTGAGTTAACAATTACCAAACAAATAAAGTAAATAAAGTAAATGGTATCAGGATCAGGCTAGATTGTGGTGATAGTTAAGATAGAGATAGGGTTTATAGAAGTAGTAAATTTGTAAAAGTCGTTGGGTGAGATTTATCGTGAGTCATTTGAGCTGTTGGAGATTAGACCTTCAGACTGACTAGTTCTACAATGTAGATGATTCTTTTTTTATTATTTCATTTTATACATATATGTATACAACAAGTGTATGTGTGTGTGTGTAAATCGGAAAGACAGTCAGGGGATTTGAAAAGCTTGACTACGACAAAGACGACAAGTACCTCTACGACTATAAAAAGTACAAGTAGTACTATGACTATGACTAGCAAGACAACGACTACTGTGACAGAAGACTATGGGTGACTTGGGTGTTGTTGTGTTCACTTTTACTCGGGGTAAAAGTCTTATACTCGGTGTAGTGTACTCTGGACAAAAACAAAAGTGAATTACGAGACACAGACATGCGTTCTTTACCCTCTTTACCCTCTCTATCCTCTCCATTTTACTACCACCCTTAACTTTTACCCTCTCTCAAACAGCTCTTTACTCCTCTTTACTCCTCTTTACTTCTCTTCACTACTCTTCACTGCTGTTCGGTATTTTTCGGTCCTTTTCGTCCCCATTCAAAAGATAATTCTAGCGATACATTTAAATTTTCTACTATTATCTTCAATGCTTTTACCCTTTCTTCTATTTTATGGTTAACTACCTAGTACTGATTTCCATTAGCTAATTATTATTTTCACTAAATCCAATTATTTACCTTATATATTATCCATCACCTACGCTATTTATTACACAACATTTAAATTAATGTTTTTAATTATTATTAATTCAATAATTTATTTGCCAGACGTATATTATTAGTCTGTAAAAGCATAAAGAATTATTAAAAGTAAAGTTATCTTTTCTTTGATCCTTTTGACGTAGACTACTGATTTTTTCGTCTCTTTTAGCATCACGTGAGCTAACTCTGAAATACCATTCCCTTTTTATTTTTTTAATTCATCATTTACACATTAATTAGTGCCTCAGAAGCAACATTCAATTTTCATGAGTGAAATAACCGAGATGGATATACTGAAAGCCATTTATTTATTTCTTCCTTTTTTTTAATTTAATTTTTATATTTTTCATCATGTGACCTAAATTCATATCACGAATTTTTTATTTCATTTTATTAATGATGCTAAATTTTTTTTTTTTCCTATTTATTCTACATATAAAAACATCATTTACATCCACGTTATTTATAAATATTTTAATTTTAAATAATATTTCATAGTGTCATTAAAAATTATCACTCTCACCTATAAATTCCTTTTATTTATATGATTTAAACGAATTTATTGATTCAATTAAGTCGCGTCGAACTTTCTTCATTAAAAATTTAAATTTCAATTTTAATAATAATTGAGACATTATTAATGACAGTACATGTCCATCTATTCTATTGGATTCATTTTATATATTTGTGAAACCTATAAATACTGATATAATACTTCAGACATTTAAAATTATTCAAGACATTTAAAATTTATAAATTTAAATCAGTAGTTACTAATTTTAACAACCATTAAATATAAATTTTAAAAAATAGTAAAGAATAAAAGATAAAACTAGTACTATCAAATATAAAAAAAAAAAAACAAATTGTAAAAAGTTTTATGTCGACATTATATAAGACAAATTTTCACTAATATAATAAACCTTTTCACCAAAAAAAGTAATTTCGTAATTATTGAAGATCCGTGATCAAAAAGCCGTATACGAATAGACAAGAAGAAAGTTGAGAGTTAGAGGTAGAAAGAGTACCTATCAGTGGAAGTTGTAGATAGAGGGGGGAGGGCAAAAGACTGAGGACGACTTTACCGAGTAAAACTAAAAGGGTGACTTTACGTTACTACCCAACCTAGTAGTAGCTAAGTAGCTAACGTAATGGCCTCTTCTCTCAGTGATGTAGAAAAAAATGAAAAAAACAAAAACACCAAAAAGAAAAAAATTCATGCTATAGCTTAAGCATTAAGTTTGAGGGGTGAATCACGTTGGAATTTTAGTTATCCCCATCGGATGAATTGTCTTTATATATATATATATATATATTTTTTTTTTTTGGAGGGTAAATCTTTGGGTTAAGGTTTTGTACCAAAGTATGCAAGCCAGTCTCTTCTCTATTGCCTAAAAAATAGTACATAAGACCCGAGAAAAGCAGCTTTTTTTTTTTTTTCATCCTTTTTTCTTTACTCAAGATTCAAGATTCTCGAATCCTGGATTCTGAATGCCTCGTAATCTTATTTGCAATACATTTTCTCGACCGGGAATCTCCGATTTCAGCACCGCTATTATCTTTAACACCCTTATACAACCACAACGTTACTCTATTTATTTATTTAAATATTTCGTAACATCTTTTTTAGTTTTTTCTAATTATTATTATTTCGATAAAATTAAACTGGTGCATAATAGGATAATTAATGATTTCCTGATGGCAATAAATATTCAACCGGAAATAAAAATAATAAAATAAATTTAGTGAAAGATTTTCCTGAGGTTATTTTCAGATGAAGAAAATAAAAGAAAATAAAAGCCATAATTTGAAAATAAAAAGATAAATGACTCAAGTTTGTTGAAGATGGGTAATTTAAGCAATATAAAGTTGCTATTTCACAGATTTTCTCAGTCTTATTTGGTAATATTCCATTTGCTATTTATATTATAGATGTAGACTTTTTTTTTTTTTGTAATACTGTGATATTTATAGAGACTCAGATCCAGATAAAAAAATCTATTGGTCTTTGTTTGATTTTATGGAATTGTTTCTTTGTTACAACAACTCGACACTTTAATTATCGGCAATAAATCAAAAGTATCAACTTGTAACTATAAGCTCGTAGCTCGTTGCGAATAAGAGTTAGTAAGAGAGTTACCCACAAATAAATCTTTACGACGAAAACATTTGGTCTCTTACCGCGGATATAAATTGTCCAAGTTAATAATGACTTTAGTGATAGTTGAGTCAACAATTAACTTTTTTTTTTTTTTAAAAAAACTCTATTATTATTTTTGACAGATAGCAGTTCAGTAAATCTCATTAGATCTTTTACCATTCTTTAAATTAAATGTATTTTGTAATAAAATAACTTTTTTTTTTCTAACAATTTTTAATAAAGATAAAAAATTTAATAGAGAGAGTTAAAATCATCAGATCTGAATATCAATAAATAATATTTAAAAAATATTAACAAGGATTATTTAGTAGATAGCAATATATTATTATAGTGATTGTGATCGTTGGCGGTGTTGTCGTCGTTGTGATTGTCGGGTAGCTCTTATCAGGTCGTTTCTCAAAGCACCTGGAAACGAGTAGAGGCAAGGGCTCATCCCTAGGACTATGTTAATGCAATGGGATGAGGGTGAGCCTTATCCTATAGGATTAGTGAGGCTCCGGGCCATCCATTTTTTATTTCATCTCACGAGTAAAGGTATTACACGTAAAGTCGATCGATTCTTATATTTTAAAAATTTTTCAAGTCTTTTAAATAATTTTATTCTTTTTATAACTTTTAACCATTAAAATTTTTTCTAATAATAGTTATTAAAATTTATATTATTGTTGATAGTTAGTATATTCATTGAGATATTTTGTTGGACTTTGATAAAATATGTAAGGAGCGTGCTTGTGAAACCAGTGTAGAAATATTTTAATGTTAAATTGTGAGAAGGTTCATTAGTAAATTCAATTCCAGTCTAATTCACTTAAATATGTGTTATATATAATACACGTATAATGGAACGTGGTAGAGTGTGGATTAAATTCTATGTCCAGCATATTCTATCTCCATACCAACATAACTACCTAAATATATAGATGGATAGATGAATTTACATTTATGTATATCTATATTATTATGTTATTTATCGTCTTTCATCATTATAGTTTACCACATAACAGGACACTGAGAGAACAAAACTACCAAATATACATATAATAAATGGCAGCTCTCTTGTTGGTGGATTCTTTGTAGTATTACTATTACTATACTATAACACGAAACTTTGTTGGAAAGATAAGATAGTTCTTTGAGTTTTAGGGGATAAGGGGTTGTGGCTAAGTATTTTTTCAAGTTATTCGTTAATTCACTCAACCAAGAAAAAAAAAAAAAAAAAAAAAAAAATATATATTAAATTGTATTTTTTTTTGTTTTATTACCAAGTTTAAAAATTAAATTGACATGTTCGCTCTGTCGCTCCAAGCATTTTTAACTCATTATTATTATTATTATACTTTTATCTAGTTTTTATGTTTTTGTTTTTGTTTTTTTTTTTTTTAATTATTATTATTATAAATTTATAATAAAAAAATAATGGTTATGAATGAATTTGAATAATAATGAAATAGGTAATAATAAATGCAGAATTAATTTAATTTTTTTGAGATAAAATTATGCGCTTTACTATCACTTCAGAGTTAGTTATATTATTCTACAGCTGCGGTGTGAATTTAATGAGTTTACAAAGTAGCCGTGATAATGAGAGTCAATGAGACTAGAGACTCAGACAAAAATAACAATTATTATTAATATTATTTAAAAAACGATTAAATAAACATAAGGCTAAAATAAAATGAATAAAGTTTTTTTTTTGTGACTAAAGAAAAACTATAACACTCCGGTTAGTAGAGAGATAATTTATTTTTTTTTACATGTATATAAACTGAACCGGAAATAGGAATTTAAAATATTATTTCGACAACTTGATAGTACAGACAGGAAAATGATAACACCATTTTTTTTTTTTAATTGAGAGAGCCACGTGGTTTATATTATTAATTCGTTTACTAGTGAGTTCGTCAAGTGCTCTCGACCAAAAATAATCAATCACTTTACTTTCACTTTCAGTTTCACAAGACTTAATATTTTTTAGATTATTAAAAAATAGTTATAAAATTGTAAGGTAGGAGTCGTGCTTGCAAGCTTGTAATAATTCAGCCTATTATGTATCTGAATTTTTGTTACACAATATATATTATTATTGAAATATTGCAGAATTTAGTTTTTTTTTTTTTTTTTAGTTATTCTGAATATTTATTTTAATCTTTGCTTAAAAAATTAAAGAAATAAATAAATATGAAATTTTAATGCAGAACATGAAAATAATTATCTTTTCTGTTGAATATCTTTGGATCTTTGGATGTGAATTCAACAAGGAATTCTTAGAAGAATTTAAGGATACTTTCAGCAGCAACTCCAGTCTCGTATTTTATATTTTATGTTTATATATATACAAATTTTATTTTTTATTTTATATTACCAACGTCTTGGTGAAAAACTAAAGAAAATGAATAGCGCTTGCGCAAGCACAGTAAACGTGGTAGTCGCGTTTGGTGTCGCGACGCCCGGCGTCCTCAGTAGCGCGGCGTGTGCCGTCACACTCGCACCTTTTTTTTTAATACTAATGTCACTATTTACGCGTAACATTGATTACTAATTGATTAAAGTAATACTACAAATTCAATACCCCCGAATAAAAAAAAAATCAACAATAATAACAAAAAAAAAAAATTTTTTTTCTATTATTTTATTATAAAAAAAAAATAAAAAAACAATTAATTTAGTAATAAATTAATTTATATTATGATATTTTTGATAAAAGTATATTAAATATTGTAGTGATTTTATTTTTTATTTTTTAGTGATTTTAGCAAAGAAATCAACAATTATCTCTATTAATTGAGTCAAAAAATGATTTACTTTTCTTTTATAGTGTTCGTTTGTGTAATAATACTTTTATTAGAGTAACTATTGTTTTCCTTAATTGTTGATAACTATATATATAATTTATCTATCGTTTTATAAATAATTAAGAATAATTAAAAAAATTTTTCAAAGTATCTAAATGTTAAAAAAAAATATTTGGATTTTTTGTAAAAATAATAAAACTAACGATAATACTACTATAAATAATACAATCGATTAATGAATCGGTGAAAATGAGTGTAAGCCGCGTGTGTCCACGTGCGTGACCACAAAAACGAAAACAATGTTGCATTTTAAACGCATTTAAACGGTTAGTCAGCCAATTGACAAGCTGTAAATCGCGATTAATCCACATGATTTGACTGTTGTTAATTTGTGTAAATAAATCTACAGTGGTTACTATAGTCTGTTATTGTTATTAGTAGTCTAATAATAATACTAATAATAAATACTGTTTGTTGATAAGTTATTTGTTTATATATATTTAATAATAATGGCGTCTGGACACGAAGGAAAAGAATCTCCAAGGTATTTTTTTTATTGTCATTATAACAATCACAATTTAATTCAGAGTAAAAATGATGATGATAATAATAATTAAGTAAAAAAACTTGAAAATTTCTTAAAAAATATACAGGTACGGTTTAAAAGCATCAGAATAAATGATGGGAAGATGAAAAAATTTTTTAGGACAAGTAAATTAATTTCCACAAACGAACATCCCCTGGGTGGTACATTCCCAATAATTTTTGCTAGAGCGTTAAAATTAAATTCGTGTCGGTCGTCATTCCTGGGAATAATCGAGGCACGTTCTGGATATTCCGTACGCACATATGTGCCCAAAACACCCCCTAGGTTATGCCACCTTCAAATTTCATATCCTCCATTTCTACCATTTATTTTATACATGCTGTGTATGTCATTTTTATTTCAAGTATTATCAACATTTAGTATATATTATTATTAATTATTACTACTATATTCTTGAGCATTTTCGTTTGTATAACCAATTAAAATAAAATAATATAAAATACCTTGGGGTTATTTAATATCTCAAATAATATTAAGTAATAACAATGAGATGCTTCCACTTGGATAAACTACTTTTAAGTATTGTATTGTCATTAACAGTAGTACAGTCTTCAAAAGCCCATCAAATAACCAATTATCTTTTTCTTTTTTCTTTTATCATTCTTCTGGCATTATTATATTACTTTTAACGAAATTACATTTACCTTTATACCTTCAAGCTTTTTTTTTATTATTATTAGTAATTATTAATATTTCTTCGAGAATTTTTTTTAACAATTTAAACAAATTTTACTGTCAATAATCAATAATCATTAATCACGTGCCTGTCTTATTGTGATTATAAAATTAAATGACAGGGTGACGGGTGTAAATATTAAAATATAATAGCATAAAAATTTTTGGAGCGTACAGAAGGAGTTAAAGTGTAAAAGTGTAGAGTATAGGAAATTGTGAGTAGAAGAAAGAGAAGGGGAGGAAATTCGAGAGACCGTGGGCTTTTGTACTTTTATCGTTATTTGCTTACCCGAGTCGACGGGATGAGTTGAAGAGTTTTCCCATTGGATTGGTACTGTTTGCACGGACGTCGATGCTCGCCGACCCTCTCAGGTTTTCACCCCGTCTACTGCAGAGGAGGTACTACTATATATACCACCTATATGGTTGTCATATAAGTGAGTAGGGACCGTTCCATCAATACTACTAGAAAAAAACAAAAAAAAAAAAAAACATTAAAAAAAAAAGGTCAAATGACAAAGTAAATTAAAAAATATCAAAACTCTTTAGATCTCGATTTTGGTTTCATTTAATTATCATAATAATAGTAAAATATTTAAATTGATCCTTAAAAATTAAACTGTAATATTATACATATGTCTAGTTTATTTGTAATAATAAAAAATAAAATGTCTTGAAGAGGCAATTAAAACAGTATGAATACATTAAAATAAAAATAAAAAGTAAAGAAAAATAAAATATGCATGAGTGTACAACAAACAACAGCCGACTGTCTTTAATGAGCACTAAATTATTAAGGATTTCTCTCACCTACTCTTATCTTTATGAATAAACTCTTGTTAGTTATTTTAGCAATAAGCATATGAAATCCATAATTAATGAATAATTATAATAATTATCGAAAGGATGAAAATACAGTGTGCTCTTTACTCGAGAATCTTTTAAGTCAGAGTCGTATCGGTTGAATAGCTTCAACATAAACTATATTATTATATATATGTATAAGAAACCTTGTCAGCAGGTCTCATGAGGAAATTGCAGAAGCTAAAGGAGAATGACGGAGAAACGTAATTTGTTTTCCGGCTTCTGTACTCTTATTATTATGATTATTATTATTTTTTTGTAATCATTTACTTTTTTCTTTTTCTTTCTGTGTATACTCTATCCTTCTATCTCTACTTTAAGCTCTTGGTTATTTTTTGTTTTATTATTTTATTCAGTGAATGTTGAAACGTCTAGTCTCGGAAAATTGAGGCGAGCTATCTAATACTTTTACTACTTTTGAATATTATTATTTTCACTTGTTTCTACCTTATTATTATTATTATTATTATTATTATTATCATCATCACTATAATTTATGTTTTATTTATACTGTTATTTATTCATTTACGATATTCATGTATGATATTAATTGTTTAATCGATATTAATTTATATTTTACAATTATGAATATTGATTGTATAATAATTTAACGGTCCAAATATTTATTATTCAGAAATTTTAATCGACCAATATTTATTCATTATACGAGAGATGGAGGATTAGTTGGTAAATTTATAAAATCAGTTTAAATTCACGCTCTGCATTAATATTAATCATAATAATTTTAAATCGATATAAACAAGGTAAAAAATCACTAAACAAAATCAAGCAAGACTTTTTCAATCTTTCATCTTTATAAAACTCAAGTTTTTTAATTTCATTTATTATTATCGTTTTATTTTTTTTTTTTTTTTTATTTAATACTTTCATTTCATTTGATAAAATCCGTTTACAGTAGCCGAGCAATAGCGTCGATATATATTAAGCCATTTTTTTTTCGCTCGTAACATACAACGTTTTTTTTTTTTTTTTTTTTTTTTTTTTTTTTTACTTACTATCTATTAAGATAATCCGCTTGCTGACAATAGTCACATTATTTATTGAACTATATCCCCGACAGATGCTTTAATAACAAAAAATATAATAAAGATGGGTCAGAATCGTACCAATTAAATTTTTCTTCTTGTATAGATATTTCTAAATTATTTATTTAATCTATCGTAAACTATGTACAAGACTGTGAAAAAAAAATACATAAAGATAAAGATAAAAATAAAAATGTTGATGAAGCTGGATTTGAAATTAATAACGGAACAAAAGAAAAAAAAAAATAAAAAGGAAGAGTAAAAGAGAAATTGCCATCTTAGGTTTTTATTTAAGACGTTTAGTTTTTTTGTATGAGTATAGTTTTGTACCTCTTTCTCGCAGTTTTATACGTGAGAAGCACGTCGATCGTTCAACATCCGTCGCTCAATAATATATAGAAAACCCTTAGATTTTTATTTTATTTTTTTGTTATTTCAGACTGGTATATAGATATCTATATAAATATATATAAAGAAAAAAGATATGCCCTGTCTAACGGGTATATACGGTCTCTTCTTGTCCTTTTATCTCATCCCTTATTTCTTTCTATTCTTCTTTACTTTCTTTCTTTCTCTTCTCTTTACCAGATCTCGCGAATAGTAGAAAACCCACGATATGGAAATAAAATCAATACCATTGTTTCGCGGTTCACCGACAACGCCCGGTCATATTCGATTATTTACGGTAGTCCGTTTGTACCAACTCACTAGATCATCTTATAGACAGTTATAACTAAATATTTATTAAAAATAAAAACTATTTCATACATTTTTTTTTTTTTTATTGACATCCAGGTAATAAGAAAAAAAAAAAAGTACAAAATGAAATCTCGGAGATGAAAGAATGGATCATTTGTCTGTTTATTATATTTGAGTGCATCCGGATCATCCATTATGTTTTTATTATATTTATATATATATATAGATAGACAGTGTTGTTGGCAATAATAATAATAACAATAATGTTGATGATAACAAAAATAACAGGGAGAATGAAAATAGGAACAAAGACGTGATTGAAAAAGAGTGAAAGAGTGAAAAAATAAAAGGAGTGAATATATGATATTTTGATATTTGAGTATAAAGGGTGGTACCTCACACTGTGAGGATCAGACTTTACTTGGAGTACGATCACGCAGATGATGATGGTGATGATGAGATATATATGTGTGTGGTGGTTGTAGTAGTAGTAGTATTATTATTATTATTATTATTATATATTATATGCACTGTACAGGAATACTCACGAAAGCGCTCATGCACGCACTTCCTCTTTTCCCGCCGGATATCTCTAGGGACGCCTGTGGCGATGCGTGTACCCTAACTTTGTTGATGTAACCCCGAGGTGACAAAAGCACCCACTGCGTTAAAATTTAAAAATAAAAAAATTCATTTTTATTTTAATATATAGTCATTTTGTAAATTTCAATTACCATTTACAAAATATTAAATTAAAGCCAGCAAAAGGTGCGAATTTTTTTATTCAATACAAAAATATTAATTTTGTCGAGTGCATTTACTTGAAAATTAAAAAAAAAGAGAAATATGAAAATGTAAAAAAATGATATGGTGTAAAACGAGTATTGTTTTATATTTTAAAAATTTTTCGTAATTATTATTATTATTATTATTTTAATGTTCTGAGAGTTAGTTCTCTAGGGATGATAAAGAGACTAAAATATTTTAAAACTTGAAATCAAAGGTTACACGGTGCTGTCATGGTTATAAATTGCAGTAGTACGTCACGGTATGTCATCCGACAGTATGCAGAGTGCGTGTTACACGAGATATTTTAAATATTTTAATTGTTTTATATTTACAAATGCCATTTTTTTATGTTAGATTTTAAATAAAGTGATAAATTATTCTTTGATGTAGTGGCATTGACTAATTTTGTTTAACTTCTTGTTCCATTACATATTTTTAGGCTTAAAAATAAAAAAATGTACAATTCATAAAATGAAAGTTAAATTTTAGTCCGTGTGACTATTAAAAAAAAATTAAAAATGATGTATTCTCAAGATAATAATGATATACAATTAAAGTTTTAAACACTTGTTAAACTTTAATTGTACAAAGGATTTGTACTTGACCATAGAGTAGTAGGTAGTACTAGGTAGTAGTCGGTTCTTGTGTAAGGAAGTTTATGCGGAAATACTTGAAGCAAGTTGATGAAATTCAGTGGCGAGAATGCAAACTTGTACTGTAGACTACGTTGAGCTAAAATAAAAGGAAAATTTTAAGGAGGAGAATGAGAATGAGAAGAAGAATAAGTAGTTTTAGGTTATAGATTATTGTTGCTGTTATTGTATATAATAATATAAAAGGGTTTAGTTAATTTAGATAATAAAATGAAAAGACTTTTTGTGATTTTTGAGTCATTTCATATTTTTTCTTTGTTTGTTTGTTTATTTAGCCAAGCTCAATTAACTTTATCAGTTAATATTGGATAACACATAACTTTTATATTATTATTATCATTATGATTAATTGTGTATCAACACAATGTTTAATTTTTGTCAAAGTGTCTGTCGTTTTGTCGTCCAAGTAATGTTTAGGTATATATAAAGTAGACAAAGTAAAGCTTTTCAAGTAGTTGCATAGTTTGTTGTATATTACTACTCGTGGCACGCAGGCACGCAGGTACGCAGGCACGCAGACGTTGCTGACGTTGCTAACGTTGCGTGTCTGTAAAGTTACGTCAACGACATCGATAATAACTTTTGCAAATCTAATTTAGCATTAGTTTTATAAATTTCACAAGCAAATAGTTTGTTAATTAAAATCTTTAATATCTATTAGAACCTTTTTTTGAAATAATAATAATAATAATTTGTTTATTTACTTTTTTAAAATTAAATTTATTATATTAGTTGTTTTGAGAAAGTAATAGGAGTAGCTCTATTCCTCTTCGATTTCTCAAGAGCTTGCTGCTTGCTTCTTGCTGTGGCTGACCACAACAACGTCTATATCACTAGTCTCTAGACTCTATCTATATTATACATACATACATTTATATATATACAATATGTATATATGAGTACATATGCTGTAGTTAACTCTCTTTTGGAATTTTATATAAAAAATAAAAATTTTATTACAACAGTTTAAAAGTTCAAATGAATATTTAAAATTAATTTAAAAACTAGTTGGAAAAAAAAATTTAACATAAGAAATAAAACAAAGTTTAATGTTTTTTATGGTAATAATATGGTACGGTTACAGCCAGTGAGTTTATTAAGATAATTCTTAAATTTTTAAATTTACTTTATTTTTATTTTTAATTTTAGCGGGATAAGCGCTAGAGTAACGTTAAATAAAACAAAGTTGTTGTTGTTGTTGTTGTTGTAGTCGTTACTATGATAGTGCTTGTGACACACTATGCCAACACTAACATAGAGAAGGGAAGGAGTTTATTACGGTAAGATAGGGAGGAATGGAACCAGAAGAGTCAGAGTCGAGTCTAAACTTTTATATTATATTAGCGTATTCAAGTTAAGTTACGTGTGTAATACGTGTAATATTCCACCATCACCACCACCTAATATTATGAGAACAGCTCATGTATATTACTGCTTTAAAACTATGATTTTATATATACATATATACACCTTTCATTCTACAGTTTTTATTATCACATAATGAATATTTAATGCGCACTTGCTTTTTGCTTTTTATTCTTCATTATATTTTTTCTTTCTTTCTTTTTTTCATATGTTTTTTTTCTTTTCCTACCTTTATTCATCTATTTTGTTTGAATTTTTTCTTTAATAAACTCCAGTGAGAATTTTTATTATTTTCATTTTCATTCAATAGATTTCATATATATGTATATATGCATTTTTTTATCTTCAGAGAGACCTAGTTTCTATTGAATCGTTGTTTTAGTTTTCATTTTAAATAGGTCTTGTAAAAAAATTTCAATAAAGAATTTTAATGAAAAAA
>JZSA01004666.1:0-60513 GCA_000956155.1 Cotesia vestalis | reverse complement strand
AAAAAAAAAAAAAGATAAAAGTAAAGTATAGTGTTAAAGAGATGTGTGTAAAAACAAGCTGCTTTAAATGCGTGAATTCTGATCGTTAAAGGTTTTTAGTTTTATATATATAAAATTCACAATTGTCCAGCCCCGGTAGTTTCTGTTGATTCAAGTGGGCACGTGATAAAAATGACAATGATGAGTTAATGCAATAACAGTGTACCCTCAAACCTTCAAACCCTCAAACCCTCAAAACTCTAGTTTGTATATATATATACATATGAATATAGCATAGGTATATTTAGGTATATATAGGTGTGTGTCTGTCTGATGGTGGAACGTTTCGCAATTCGTCGGGTGACCCCGGAGGCAACAACGTGCCAGATCCAACGTCAATGGTATGGGGTAGTATACTCTGTACGCTCGGTATACTCTTGCTATATGTATATATGTATGGTATTTGGTCCTAGTTGGTGCTTTGCTGCTAGGACAAAAGGTGTAGTATGGGTTACTTCCCTATTTACACAGATACATAGAAAGAGCAAGTGCAAGTGCAAGAGATATTTTGTTTTTGTGAAAGAGCTTACGAGTAATATAAAAAAACACCGAAATGCCACAGGGAATTATCTACTAAATATAATATATTCAATCAGATGGTATTTTTATGTTTGAAATCAGTTTTTGTTATTATTCATTTTATAATAAACTCAAAGATAGATTCAAACTTTCTTTTTTTTTTTTGTTTCTTCCTGGGTATTTACAGTATATATTCTCTCTCACACAATACAATACAAAGCACACAATCACAGTAAGCTCTCACTAGTCACCCTTAACAAATACTTTTTGTCGATATATCTGTAAATCGGTTGGCTAAAACCATTAATTTCATTTTATCGTAGTGTGTCTGGGATTTGAATCGTTGAATCGTTGAATCGGCCAGCTGGTAATGCGTTTTAAATGTAAAACAGGTTGAAAAATAGGCCTTAGGCTTATATAAGACTTATTTTTAACATCTACCACTGAACCAGTACACTGTAGTATTAGTATAGTATATAAGAAATAGCAGGAAAGCGACAACCATAGAAAAAGCTCTCAAGAGAAAAATTAAATAAAATATTTAACTAAAACTTTTTGGTTCACTCAATTATTAACACTCGATGAATATATTAATATTTAAATGATTAAACATTTGTACAGTTTGTTAGTTATTTTTGTTTAAATTAAAATAGGATTGATGGTTGTATACTATTGCAAGTAGTTAGTGGCTCCCGACATCCCACAAGAGGTCAGCTGTTGCTGAATTAATTATCAAATGGATCTATATGCCTATCTATCTATATATACCTATAATATTTGCTTATACCAATTAACTCACCAAACTACCAAACATTAAATTATGTATAGGATATGCAGTTGTCTACAATATGCATATATTTTCACATAATTAATTTATTATTAATTCATTTATTCTATTCAACAATCCCTTTATAAAAGTAACAAATTTCAAAAATATTTTATTTCAATTTAACCGACGTAATATAATACGTAGTGTAAAAAAAAACATAAAGATTAATAATACGAAAGAGAAAGAAACACAACACAACACAAGGGGTTACAAAATATTATACTAATACATACGAAAGAGAAGTAGACCTTGATAAAGTAATAAACGAGTACTATTAATTAACCAGATTAAACTCTGAGTGGATGCCATTAGTTTTAGATATACTTACTTCATTATTATTATTATTATTACTTTACACAATACAGTTACGGATAAATAAATTTTAACAATAAAACAACTACTTTTTTTTTTTTTGTTTTTTGTTTTATAAATAACACGTAATTGTATTTTATCCAATATATACACTTAATCTTCTTCACAATCCTTCAATTTGTCAATTAAATTATTTATTTTATTTTCTCTGTCAATATTTAGCTACATATATTTTCCATTATAGTTTTAAATTATATTATTTAATTGATTTTAGTTAAATAATATTGATCAACGGTAAAATAACTTTGGTTAAAAACATTTTAATGATTATCCTTGTAGACTGTTATGATTTACCATATTGGAAGCTTAGTACTAAGCAAGCCCCAAAGTCTAGACTTTTCAAAGTAGTATACAATATGTATTGAAACCTTTTGCAAGTTCTAGTTGAGCTTTACCATCAATATACATTCAAATTACATTGGTTCCTTATCCATACGTCAACGACATAGTAATCTTTAAAATGACGTATAGACGGAAGTTGTCTTATTTTATTTATACTTTTAATAAAAACTCAATTTTTCAATAATAATATCCATCAAAGTTATGAACGTATTTAAATTAAAAAAAAAAAAAAAAAAAAAAAAAAAAAAAAAAAGTTAGTTATTAAAATATGTAAATTGAGTATAAATATAAATAAAAAAGGATTGTGTTTTTGAAAATAATGGGATCTAAAGTTTGAGTAGGGTGTTAGCTTGATAAAACTTTTAAAAAGTGTTTCGATTACTTAATCTCTAACCCCTGAGGCGAGTAAAATGGGTGGTGGGTAAAACGGGTAAAACGGGTGACTATAGGGCCCCTCAGCTATACTCGTGTCGTCCCAAGAGAGTGTGGAACCAGGGTTAAGCGCGTCCAATATAACTCTCTAGCTTTCTAGGATTAGCGGCTAAAATATTTTACCGTGTATATAATTAACTTGGAATGACGTAATTTTTTTCATTTTTTTATCATTCTTTAGCAATATTATTTTAGAAAGAATTCAACTCCCTTCACCTCTAGATAAGGATGCCATTAGGAAAAAGAAAAAAGAAAAAGTAATTTTATATTAAATACCACCGAGTTTTTAATTAAACGAGGTATAATATTGCGATTTTTATCGAACATTCCAGCAAAATGATACATTAATTAAACTCCTCTTAGTGAATAAAAATTTTTTTTAAGCAAAAAAATACTTTGTTCAATTCCTTTGTTCCTTTATAGTAGTTTAATAATAATAATAATAATAATAATAATAATAATAACAACAGCATCGTTTTAAATTATGTATAGTACCTCTATCAATAAAATGAAATTTATTGTAAATTTATATGATATTAATTGACATGAGATATAAAAGTATATTATTAAAAAGTAAAAACAATACAAATCCCTGAAGACGGTTGGATGAGAAGAAAGAGAAACAAAAGAGATAGGTGAGGAGGAAAAGAGCTAAAGAATACCTGACCCATTTAGCAATTTCATCAACCCTCGTCCTTCGTCCCTCGTTTCTCGCTTCTTCCCTTCTTACTGTTTATCCCCCAGGAGTATAGCAACGTCCATCAAACGTCTTGTTATCTAGCAAGGACTTGGCGTTTGCTGCAATATCTACTTTTATACTCTTCATTTTTCCAGTTTCTTTTTATTTTATTTTATTTAAAAAAAAATAAAAAAATTAACTAAATAATTTTATGACATTCTGCCATCATAACTTTTAATATTTAACATCAACGTCATTTTTTTTATTTTTTTTTTTTTATTTACTGTCTATTTGAAATAGTAATTAGTCGTTAAATATAAGTTTACAGAGGATAATATTGAAAATTTTGATATCTAATTAGAATCCCATGAAAAAGCATCACGTTATTATAATTATAAAATAGTTAAATTTTCAATTTCGGTTAATTTTTTACCATTTAAAATATTCACTCACTTTGTTTGAAATTTCAAGAAAAGTATATATGTAATAATGAATAATAATATATAACTCTATGTGGTATGTGCTGTGTATATATTTTTACCGGCATACTTGTGTCTACCGTACAGCAGTACCAGTCTGCTGTTGGATGGTTGGATGGTTGGATGGTTGAAAAGTAGAGACTCACCATCAGTACCGTATTATGAGTTGAGCCGGCTACTGCTGAATTTTTAATGGCTACAAGCTTAATTGTACTTTGAATTCACTGGCTGGAAATGAAACTGAGAATATTATATAGATATATAAATCATTTATAATTCGTCGGTGAATATTTCGTTATACATGAAATGTACCATGAGATAAGTAATAAATTTTTTGAAATAGTATATATTTAATAACTACTCTCTTTTTTTTTTCTCTGTGTAATTTTATTCCATTTGATTAAAAAAGCTTTCACTTTAGTGTTTTTAATTCAAAGCTAACAACTTGAATAATAAAAGAGAAAAAAAATTAAATTTAACAGAAACGTATTTGAGCTTTTGAGCTTACTCCAAGTTGGGAAATGACTATATAAAAGTGACCTTCGAGCTTCAGAGCTATGAGAGTTATGAGAGCTATGAGAGCTATGAGAGCTTGATAGCCTCAGGGTAGACCGAAAGAGATAGAGATAGAGAGAGAAAAAGAGAGAGACCAAGACTTTGCAAAAGGATAGGGAGTGAATTTTATAGTTGTACCCTCAGGTGCTATTCTTGGTTGGTAACCCTTTTTGGATAATATACTTCAATGATACCCACGAGAGACTTGTTGTTGTCTTATATAGTAATATTATTATAATTATAAATAATAAAAAACAAAAATATTCAACTGTTGCATATTTTTAACACAAACTATTCTATATAAAATAAGTTAAAATAAATATTAAATGGATAAAATATGTCTATATAGATAGTTGACACAGTCAGTATAGTCGGCAAAGGTGATGATGGTTGATGGGCGAAGAGAC
Source organism: Cotesia vestalis (assembly GCA_000956155.1). NCBI lineage: Eukaryota > Metazoa > Arthropoda > Insecta > Hymenoptera > Braconidae > Cotesia > Cotesia vestalis. The sequence goes on along the minus strand of JZSA01004666.1, from coordinate 55,860 downwards.
GTCGTTAAACTAAATGTTTAATTTGAAAAGCCAGACGAGTAGAGACAGTAGAGACAGTAGTGCAGAGAAAAGATAAAAGATAAAATATAAAAGATGAAAGAGATAGGTGGTACACCGGGTGTAGATAGACTAGATAGAGAGCTACTCTATCTCTATCCAGCCATATATATATATATATTTATATGTTGAACTGATGGTAGTTACTACAAAGCATTGCTGGTATTCGGCTTTGTTATTTTGCGGGCAGTGTACCGATTCTATTTCGCTGTCTCTCGTCTCTCTGTACCCTCTTTACCCTCTTTACCCTCTTTACCCTCTGTACACACCAAATCACTGACTTCTCTGACACACTACAGGCTTTACTCTACATTCTATCAGACTATATATTTATAGACTTACATACTTATTAAGATTATATTTTAGAAATTCAATAGCAGCGAATTATCATTTATTCGTTAAATAATGCCAATAATTTAATCAATTTATTATTATTGTTGTTGTTGTTGTTGTTGTTGTTGTTGTCCTTCAAAAGGTATTGAAATTCAACATTTATATAGAGAGATTAATTTACTTTGAAACATAATGCGTTACGTGTTACGTAGTATTATGGAATCCAATAGCCTTTCAAACAAGACAAATTATTGGTATTAAATGTCTAGTCTTGTTCAAATTACAAATTATAAATTATAAATATACCATCCATTTTTAACGATAATGTTGTAAATTTATTTAATTAATACATTTTTTTGTATTTTTATGTTTTTACTACCAGTAAATTTAATATTTAATATTATTTATAGTATTTAGTATTGTGTGTATGTGTTATTTGTAAACATGATGGTTGGTCGGTCGGGTGGTCAGAGGTCTATATACTGGCTTTGTAGGAATTAATTGAAACGCGAAATACCCATGTCAGTGTGAGCTGCTCTACTATACTACTAGTAGAGACAGGATGAGTTGTAGTTTGTAGTCATATCAGAGAGAAAATAGAAAAGAGAAAAAAGAGGTTGACTCGTGAATTCGACATAAGCATTCCATTCTATTGTTTTACATATCCATATATATATTACATTTATTTAAGTATACGTATACTATTTATTATTTATATATTGTATAGTAGTAAAAATAGTGTATGTTTTTTACAGTCGTATTGTCGATTCCAAATAATATTTGTTGACTGACAGACAAATGGACGAATGCACTTAACAAATTGATTTTATTTTTTATTCTCTATTTTTTTTTTTTTTTTTTTTAATATTTATTATACCATACTAATAAATTTAATATTGAATCAATTAATTAGTATATAAATTATTGAGTTGTTGAATCAACTAGTTACCAATAATTCAATTAATCTCTTTGATAGAAACATCATTTACATAATGATCCTTTCAAATTTAATACAAATAACCATTGATAAATAGTTATCAGTCTGTTATCGAGTATTCAGTTAGCATATAGTAGATAATATACCTAATATATTTATATAATGATATCATGATACCATGATACGATGATGGTACATCCATTAAACAGATATGGTGATAATTAATCTGTTGTTATCATCAATATATACATATATTATGTTTAACTTACATTAAATTTTAATTTCGGTTAATTTAGGATTTGCAAAATGGAGAGTAATTAATTAATCAAGATTACAGATCGATCATAATTATTAGTATATGTATTATAATATAGTTGAAAGCACTAATGAATAAATGAATAAATAATTAATAGATTGATTTGATTAACATTAGGCTAATTAATTATTGATAAAGTAATTTGGTAAGATTGGTAAGATTGGTAATATTGGTAAGATTGGTGAGATTGGCAACTGTCCAAAGAAATTAATAAAAATAATTTTTTTTATTGTTGTTCATTCGTAAGATAAGTCAAGCATATAAAGTAGTAAAAGCAATAATATTTTCATATTTTAAACGATTAAGTGGTAAAATTGAATTGCCATTCCACACTCCATCGAACTATCTAGCTGAATGCTTCTGTTGGCATTGAGCCACAAAAATAAAAATATTAAAAAGTATAACATAACCCACCGGGCGTCGCGACGTTCCACAACCAATTGTATATTGTACAATCGTACAATCGTAAAATTGTATACAATCGTGCAATTCGTTTAAAAGAATGCCCCAAAAATACTAATCGATAAATATTTTTAATTAATTAATATTTTATCTTATTGTTGGTAAAAATATAAAATTTCGATAAAGTTTATCTTTTTAGTAAATAATATTCTTGAAATGTAAAATAATCAGATTGAAAACTATAAGATTGAATGTAAATTAATAATGCTGTGAAAGATTAAACTAATTAAAAATCCATTATCAAAATGAAATCTAGCAATGTAGTCACAGTCACGAATTTCTCGTATAATATTTTTACCCACCAGTAATTGTATTGATTTTTATTTACTTAGTTTAATACAGTTAATAAAGAGAAAAAAAAAATGTTTTTCGATTCTTAAATAAAATTATTGACAGAAAACTGATAATATTATTAATATACTGCTTATTAAAATTTAAATTGTTTATATTAGTTAAAATAATAATAATAATAATTAATGAATAGATGAATTTATTATAAAATTAATTAATTTGATGAATACCGGAGATCATCGACCTGACCGAGTTTATTTTCCGACTGAATATGCATCGATCGCAGTTAGTAACCGCGACCATTTATACCATTTATAGAATATATACAATATCATTTGGAATTGTTCTGTCATAGAGGTACATTATATTAGTAGTTAACTCAGTATAACTATCAACTATTAACTATAGTGTATTTTAAGGATTCAAATCTATGTCGATCATTAACATATTTTTTTTAAAATATTAATATAATTATAAAAAGTTGAGAATGTCAGTCAAGATTAAATCAAGAGACTATCTAACTGATCGTGCTAATAGAGACGATTGCTTGGACGGAATAGGATATTGCAAGTATCTTCTCTGTCTGTATAACTACAGTCGTATCACATAGATATATATATATATCTATCCGTGTGAAGCTTTTGTATACGTATTAAATATATATATATATATATATATGTATCTAGATCGCCAGATCTCGAGAGCATATCTAGTTCGAGGGACTTTGAATGATGGACACATTGCTGTAATATGCATAAACCAAGTCTAGAACATGGAAATCCTCTTTGCAATGTACACACATCTATCCGTAAACATACAACACACATACATCCATATACTCAAATTTATTAATCATTTATAATGATAATAATAATTTTATTGTAATTATATGGTTTTTTTAGATGTGTTTATAATTGGATCTTACAGTTATAAAATAATTATTAAGTAAGTAAAGAGTGATATTCCTCTACATCAAGTAGAGTAGCTCGATTACCGACAGACAGCTGGGTTCTGGTTAATAGACTAGCGAATAAAGTCATCTCTAGTTTTTTTAAATTATTTTTTTTTTTGTCCAGAAACTTTAATAATTTTTTTATTAATCTTTTATCAATACAAAAAGCTTTTAATGTTATATATATTATAATCTTTATACATGTCCATCAACGTTAATATAATATTACATTATCATATTATCGAATTAAAGTATCTATCAATATTATGACAAAGCATTATATCAATAAATTAAACGTCTGTGACAATATCTCTCTATTACTACTGATTGTATTTGTTCCAATAATGATAAATCAAAAATTTTTACGTAAACTTTTTGTATTCTAAAATACTCGACTTTTGATTAATTTTTTTTTCGATTGTGCTACAAAGAAAAATATCAAGATATCTATTCGGATACAACAGTTTTGTAGTATTGTAGTTTTGTAGTTTTGTAGCTCAGATACAAACCTATGACAAAGCTGTAGTGCCACAAGTATAGAAATGATAAAAAAGAAAAAAAAAACTAAAAAGATATGTACCAGTGTACTAGTGTGTACAACTCCTATCCCCCCATACCACGTCAGTAACATTGGACTGCAAAGACGTCGAGAACGTTTCTCTGCTTCTGACAATCTAACTTTACTCCTTTTTTTTTTTTTTTTTTTTTTTTTTTTTTTTTTTTTTTTTTTTTTTTTTTTTTTTTTATTATTATTTTTATTTTTCTACAGTACACTGGTCTTTGAAAAACTTTAAGAATGGAAAGCATCGTCAGAGTTTTCACAAAACGTCCTAACTTGTTGTGACTATCGACAAAACGTCCGCTGATATATGTATTTTATACATACAATATAATAGTAAGATCGATAAATAGAAATACCAATAGCTTAATATTTTTTTTTTTTTTTACTTTTATTATAAAATATCAAGATCAGTCTGTAGGTCCTATTGTATACAATATAGGTTTACAAGAGGATATATTCTATGTAGTATGGATGAGTTTATGCTTTAACTCTACTCGGGGGTCTTACAGTCAAGCTACTGATACTAATACTAATACTAATGGTAATACTAATACAGAGATTGTTTAATGTATATATATATATATATACGATTCGATGAGAAATTATCATTAAGCCCCGCGGTAGTAGCCGCGCTTGCGTATATTCACAACCTCTACTTGTTTAGCCTGTGTAAGAGACAATTTACGAGACTGAACTCGTATTCTGTCCTATTCTATCCTCTATCCTATCGTATTCGCGAGTAGGGGGTCTCTGAGCTAATCCACCGGCAACGAGCGTTCTCTCGTTCGCGGCAAACTCGTGACTTTGGCTCTTCCCTTTGTCACGAATCGAGTTTAATCCTATACATCCTACTAGCACGCCTAGATATATACGGGACATACCTACAAACTTCCATTTTCACTCTCTCTCTTACTTACAATTTCTATTCACATACCAATATTAATATTTATATACACCTGTATCTGTGGTATAACATAACACAGGATTTTCGAATTTACGAATGTTATTCACAATGATAAAAAAAAAAAAAATTACCTTTTGAAATTATTTTTCTTGAAACAAATAATCGCAGCGCAATAAACTAAATTTTGAAGAAATATTTTAGTTATTTTAGGAGGGTCGAGCAGATCGAGTCACCCTTTTATTAAGTTAACACGAGGACGTACCAGTGTACCAGTGTGTATATCCAAAATTTCGAGCGATTTTTCATTTACACAAAACTTTTGGTTTTAGTTTTTTTTTTACCATCAACGTAATTGAGTGCGTACGGCAGGGAGTAAAAAATAGGGATAGGGATACGATGAGATGCTGAAAAGCAACGAAAAATATACGAACAAGTTATGGTATATATATATAAGTTGAGGGTTGAGTTGTTATAAATGATGTTAAATGCCCGATCTACTGCCAGGAGTCTACGTTTTAAATTCAAACCCAATCGTCAATAAGTGTCGAAAAATGATGTACTGCTTTTTTTTTTTCTCCATAATACATTTTTTTAAATATTTAATTAAAAAAGTAATTTAGAAAAATAACATTGTTTAAATTTCCCAAGAATTTAATATATTTTAAACCGATAAACATTATTTCATTTTAACGAAACGATTGAATATTTCAACAATGTTGAAAATTTTTTCATTATAAAAAAAAATGTAATTGTTTTCATACTATATTAAATTTAAAAAACGGTAAAATATACATGTATATTTTATCGATCAATGAGGTATTTTTATTTAGTTTGTTAAAAAAATGTCGGAAAGAATGAACGAATGGTTATTCAACATCAAAGGAACTATACTGTTGGAATACGACATTTATATCACTGTTGATAGTATTGTCAAAGTTTTATATATCATCAATTTGATTGCTGAATCACTGGATAAATATTTTAAAAAACTTTAAAACTTTTTCATGATAAAACAATAAACCGTATGTCTCGTCACATCCGTTTATAATAAAAAATATTTTATGTATAATATATGTGAATTTTATTAAATTCCAGAAATCGATACGCTTATATTAATTCTACAAACAAATATAATCATAAAATGATAATGAAATTAATATTTTATAAATATTAAAAAAGTCTGAATAGTAAAAGTTAAAAGGGTATACCTAATATATAGTACTATTGTCATCATAACCCGATAATTCTCCTGCAGCTGTCGCAACAAACGTCCAAAAGAGCCGCTCGGAAACTCATCTTCTTGGAAAACTGTTGTAACTTTGCCGATGATAAATCCCACCTGTCGTTCAGGAGCAACCTACCAATCTTCCATCGCCTTATACTTTATTATACTCTTATACAAGTTATATATGTTATATATGCCATTCACATTTCTCAAAATAAAGTAGATATATATCGTTAAAAAAACAAAATTTTTATTTATAAAATTTTAAAAAACAAAAATAATATTTTTTTGGTTTGTAAAAGATTATTATGTATACAATAATTATATCCTGATGGGAGCTTGTTAAAACTTAATCTCTCTAATAATCCCTCCGAAAACTTTTGATAGATCCACGTCAAGACACACGTCTGTAACACTCTGACTGCTTAACGAGACAGTTGATAAGACTTTTGATCTATATAATAATCATAGATATCAAAAAATGTATATGCAACATTATAACTTGTATAACCAATACGAACAAGAGAATAAAAATAAAGAAAAAAAATATTATAAGGTAGAAGATGAGATCTACAGCAAAAGATACATACTAATATAATATAAAATGGATAGATAAGAGATAACCCCTGAAAAATAAAGACGATAGCATATTTTTGTTGTAAATTTGTCATGAGTCATGAGTCATGGATATCTTGTAAACGGGATCTACCCTGTTTCTACATCGTGTACTTACATCATCCAACTTAACTCACAGTTTTAATTCTTCAATTCTTCTCTTTTCCTAAATTTTTGCTTATTTATTCTAATTTTATAACTACCACCAGTTTTCATAGTTTACATTATTGTTGTTTATATTACTATAAATAAATTTTTAAACTAAACACTTGATAAAAACAATAATTTTTTTTTTTTTAAAATGCCCTCACATTAAATATTAAATAAATAACTAAATTTTAGTGTGTCTGTAACACCCGGTGCGCATGCACTACTACTTATTTATCTACTCCGTAAACTCTATGTGAAATTGTGGAGCATCTTAAAGAATTATATATCTTGCGCCAAACTTTCATGCATTTCTTACTAAATATCCAAATAAATAAAAGTTTTCCTTATTTATTATTCTATACAACAAAACAATAGAATAATTTATACATTTTTTTTTCTCTTTAAATAAAAGTAAATAAATGCCAAAACTACGGTGCTTTGTTAAATGATCATACGTAATAATTATAATTAATTATCAGCAACGGAATTACGGAAAGGGTTTTCAAGTGAAAGTATATTATGCCTAGTAGGTTTTTTTTTTTTGTATTCTCATTCGTTGTGAATACTAAAACTTTTTAATTAATAATACAACCACTGGTATTAAATAAAAATTAACGTGTCCACTAATATATGATGAATATGTAAGTTAATTTATCAAAAATATTATTTATTTTATAAAATTTTACCAACAACGTTATCTTTTTTAATTATTTTCAGAAAAAAGCAATCATGATTTATAAAAAATTGATAAATAAACTCGATGTTATTTTTTTTTCTTTACTATGACTATATATAGATAAAAAATAATAAAGGTGAAAGACTCACAAGTACCGTAGCTATCCAATGAACCTCATGAATATGCAACTGTACCGAGATGATGATGGTCAGAGACTGAGGAAAAAATATTAAAATATAAAAAAAAACAACTTCTATATCCCTATCGCTATTCAGATAGGCGTATGAATACGTTAAACGTCAAATATTAAAATTAAAAAGTATAAAATATTATTATTATTATTATTATTATTATTATTATTATTATTATTATTATTATTATTATTATTATTATTATTATTATTATTATTATTATTATAGTTGTTGTGTGTTGTATTATTTTAACTCGTGTAAAATTATTTTAATTTATCAAAAATTTTTTAAACATTGCACCAATGAAAGAAAGAGTAAGAAAAGAAAAGAAAATGAATTCCCGTTACTGCGTGACAAGATGCAATAAAAAGGAGCATACAATTATTATCCTTTACGTAAAACTTAATGGTATACACTTTATACTACTGTGTTTAACAGTAAACCTTTTTTTTTTTGTTTCATTATTTTTTATTTTTATTTTTTTACAGCTCTGAATAAATGTCACAAATATATAAACGAACATATTCTGCACGCGAAAAAATAATTAAACATTTATCCCGGTTATAACCAGTAATAAATAATTAATTTTTTATTGTTAATTAAATTTACTGAAAGTTAATAAATAGTAAATTATTATTTTTTTCATTATAATATCAAAGATTAAAGCATATATATTTAATATATTTTAGGTCGTTTTAGTTTTTTGGTTGGTATTGGTATTGATAGGGAGAGCAATCATCCGTGGCTTATTTCTGGATAAGAGTAAGATTTAAATATGGATACCTACGCGGGTTTTTGACTAGATGTCAGCAATTTATAGTTATATAACTTTCAGTTGCGTGATATACTGTATGAATATCAATAGTAATATCTATCTATATATAGTACGTGATAAGTTGGTGTTAAATTATCTAGGATTACGCGTTATGAATCAAATATCCTCTAAGTAAAATGTCTAATACTTATATTTTTATATTATATATATATATATATATATATATATATATATATAATTTATCATTTGTGACTATAAATTAATAATAAAAAGTTAATTTATTTTTAATATGAAATATGACATAGGTATATTACCGGAGGTCTCCTTTTTATAGTCAGATTTTTATCTTTATTGTTTTCAACAACCACTCAAGAAATTCTTCCTTTACTTTTTTTATAAGGTAACTTTTGTTCATAAAAATAACAAATTAAATTTGAGTGGAAAAAAATTATTTCACTATCAGCTAAATTTACAATTTGTTTTATCTTTAATCTCATCTATTTTACTTGATTTGTATAAATCATATCAATAGAATGGATCTTATATTATAAATTTAAAAAAATACAATCCTTTATTATTATAAATTACTATTTAGATTATTCAAATGATTTATTGAATCAAGATAAATAATAAAAGTATGTATAAATCCACAAAAAAAGCACATTAACTGTTATATGTATTACAGACACGAATATATATATATATAAAAATATAAATCCGGAGGTGTTGCAATTTATTTATTTCTTAGCTTCTCTATTTATTATTTTTTTATATTTTTTGTTACCCCAAATAAAGCTGGATAGGCATCATGCTGGATAATTGATGGGGATAATAATTTACCTTGTTCCAAGATTCATTTTTCCACTGAGTTAGACTCTTGTAATCCGGGTGTTAAAGTGTTGGGATCCTAAATGACCTCGTGTCGACTTTTTACTTAAATATATTTATTATCATTATCATTGTTGTAATACGGCCAATTTAAATATTTTTGTTTTATTATTTTATTTGTTTTATTAAAATAAGTATTAATTTTTAATTGCCTTTAAAATAACTCAACACTATATAGTAATAAAATAAATAAATAAATAAATAAATAAAAAAATAAAACACCTACTTACAGTACTATTATATTATTAAACAGCTATTACAACGTCACATTGTTGTTTTAAAGTCTATGACATGGAAAGCAAAGGGGCTTATACATTAGGGATTACTATATATAAAAATAATATAGATAAATATTAATTAAAATTTATCGAAACTGGTGCGCTGTTGAAAGCGCTGCCAATTTGTAGATAAATTTGTACTATATATAAAAATAATAACAATATATGTAATGTAGTAGTAGCGTGAGACACGCTGGTACTGTTGTTACTTCTGGTATTGCCGCTACATACCGATAACTTGACTATATCATATATACACACAATTAAATTCATTGACTGACAAGCCCTTTTACTACAGCGTTTATTTAACTTTATACTAAAAATATATTACTATTTCTATTCTGTTATAATATTAATTAAGTACGAATGTAGTAAAACATTTAATGATAAATGATAACAATAGTAGAGATATATTATTCCAGCTTTTATAAACGTACGATTTGAAGATTTATACAAATGTATATTAAAGTAAACACTCGCGAAATTATTCAATAATTTAATTGCTTTGCATAAATTTTTTACATTATCATCATCATTATAATAATGGTAATTTTTTTTTTTTCATTTTTTTCTCTTGGTATTTATATCTATTTCACTTGAATCTGGTAAAATCGAATCAGACACACCCTACGTAACGTGAAATCGTCCCCTGACCCATTTCACCAGCAAGTGAAATTCCCACAGCATCACAATTCCCCTGTAGGCGTTACTCGTAATAAATTCCCCCACACACATACATCTATATATATATATCTAAAGTCAACTACTCTGAAACCATCACTAAACTATATACATATATATATTTCCATTTCGATTTTAAATGTCTCAAGAATTTTTAAACTCTTTAAGATGTATAAGATTAAACTTTTTAAGTATTTTAATGTTAAAAAGTTTTAGCAGAATAAAAAGTATTAAAATTTTTATTTTGTTTAGCATACGGTACTTGTAATATAAAAGGATAAAAGTTCCAATCGAATGAACACGATTCACATTTACGTTCACATTTCTCATTTCTCATTTCTCATCAACGCCTCAGGCTGCTCAATCATGCTGTTAGTTACTATATCTACTGTATCTACTATACTAATAATTTAACTAAGGGGTTACTTTCTTGTGGTTACTCTTGCCTCCTCTTGTTACTAAAAGCTTTATGACATATATAATGTATACATTATATTAAAAATTTAAATCGTTGTGAGAATAAAATAAAAGATAGCATTTATAATCTAACTGTTTCATCAGACAATAAAATTTATTTTTTTCATGGACTTTTAGACTTTATTTAAGCTTAAGGCTAATCAAGATATTTAAATCTAACATTTTATATTCATTATATTATATAAATGATTTAGTGTGATAAAATTACAAAGATATTGGTTGGCATCAACCATATCGACAGAGTATAAATTATTTTTATAGCTTTTATCTCCAATAAAGTATAAATTTAAAGGGATTACCATATATACATATATATTTTTAAAACATATTTTTATCTATCTGATTTACATAACTTTTTATCATAATAATTTTAAGTTTTTGATATTCTATAAAATATATATGTCTATAAATTGATGACAATATAACCAAACCAAATATAACCCTTAATAGTATGGTAGCAAAATATAAAAGGTAATATAATACAGTTAAAGAGGCATTTATGAGATGAACTTGGTGGTATATCTACATATATAAAGATTAGAAACTTAAGTTTGATAATTCGGTGACTTGATGAGTATTTTATAGCCCCAAGCTTGTTGTATCAGTTGTTACTAAAGTTTATACCAACATCACTAGGATCACTATCAAAATCTATAGAATAGGGTCTAAAATTTACACTATAAAAATCTTATATAAATAATGATAATAATAATTTAAATGGAGGTAAAAGACATAGAAAATAAAATAAAGTAACCGCCTTTTCCCTGTCTCTGTGAGAATTCAATTCTCAGGTAGTATTTGGTCTTGCTCGTAAGATATTGCAAGTATTACGGTTCACGTCCCCAGTGGTATACATCACTGGCAATGGAGCCACTGGAGAGAGGACCCGACCTAAACCAACCAATTGAGGAAAAAAAAAAAAAAAAAAAAAAGACAAAAAGAAAATAATAATATTATACTTTATTTCTCATGTTTAATTATAATTATTATTAAATAAATAAAATTTACAGGTAAAAGTAATGCTGAGAATATCATCCGGTGAAGGTGGTAGTTTTTTTACTGCTGACAAACGTAAAAAACAAATAACAATTATTGATCCAACGTCAGGACAATCAGCAACGACTGAATCAGACAGAAGGCCAACTGTTGCTGCTCCAAAGATGTTTGCATTCGACGCTATTTTTACAGAAGAAGATTCACAGGTAATTTTAATTACTTTTAAAAAAACTTGGTAAAAATTTTTTTTCTTCCAGCTGATATAGTTAGATATGTATAAAATAAAAGATCGGAAGTTAAAATTTAAAGATTTAGTACGTGCTCAGTTGCTTTAAGTTACTTGTATATATCTTGAGATAGATTATATTTCTCTATAGCATTTCTGGTGTCTCCGTTGGGCGCATAACTAAACTAATTTCCAGATCTCTAGAGCCAGCCCTCCTATCCAGGAAATCGCTTCAGGCTTGAGGCAAGTGATGTTGATTTGGTATTGCTCTGTCGCCGTATACTTAAACCTACTGGCTGGCTTCGACATTTCAAATTTTCTTCTTCAATATCCACTCTTTAATTCTTTTAACATTTAAAATATTCACCATTTTATATTACACGATATATATGTTTATAAACTGGTTTTAAAATAAAATTCATCAAGAGAGTGTTGATGGAGATCAATCGATTACTCTCAATTCTTCTGCATGACTCTCTATTACCCAACGAATAAAGAGACATAGACCCACACACGCATACAAAGGACAATAGAGTAAATCGATATAGATATATGTATATAGTTAAAGAGGGAATCAAACATCTAGAATGGATAATATACCAAAGCTGAATTCTGTTGGTCCTGTTGGTTCTCTTGGTTCTCTTGGTTCTCTTGGTTCTCTTGGTTCTCTTGATTCTCTAGCTCCTCTTCGCTCTCTAGAGAGCTTTTCTTCTTTCCACTTTCCACTTTCCACTTTCCTCTTTCCTCTTTCTGTATTTCTGAATACCCGAGAACTAGACACATATTCAAGTTCATAGCTCCAGGCTCATTTGAATCCAACCTCCGATAATGTCCCTTAGGTCCACTGCTTCAATAAAGTACTTGAAAATACCTCCTACAGTATCCTATAGTATACCTTTTAAACCTTATACTTTATAGTGAGTTTTACTCTCTGTTTGAATTTGTCCCTTCAAGGTAAACCCATAAAATTAAATTTCCTAAAAAAAATCATCCACAAATTGACGAAACTTTTTTAAATTTTAATAAAACACAATATTAATTCCTCTAGGGCATTTATTCTCCAAAATTATTATTTATTAGGATGGTATATAAATATAAATTGTAAAATACGTATAATATATTGTAGGATGATCGATCTCAATTAGGAATCTTCTCATATATATATTGCTAAAGGGTATTGACAATTCTATTGCCGCAAACTAAACACCGAGACAATAGACGTCGACGCAGGATTCAGCGCCGGATAATTCACCATATATCCTATAATGGTATATGCGGGACAAGGGCTTTATTATTGACTTATACGACTAATAGTCGCGTTGTAGATTACACCATCACCATACTATATATACATATTACACATATTCCACATATAACTTATATATATATATATATATAGATAGAATAGGTAGTTCATATTGCTGCCAATCCAATGAGAATTCTCTATTCTATTCTATTCTACACATATACATACAATACCTTTATATACAGAGAGTTTAACGCATAGCAGTGAGAAATGGATGAATTCACTAGTTTAATACATAATACTCATTATCATCATATAAAGATTCTATTACATATTATCTTAATATTCATCATTTAACAGTTTATCGTTAATACACTATTAAAATTTAAGGTAAACTGTATCTTTTTAAATTTATATCAAGTTAAAACTGTATTATTTGTTAAATGAAAAATGAGATTATTTTGGGTATTTTAGCCCCTTTTGGTCACTTGTCCTCTCTCGATTGTCGTGAAATATACCGCGATTTACACAAGAGATTGGGCTCATTGGTGCCTGGGGACTAAGTACGCTCTCTATTCCTTCTCCCATACTCTCCTCTACCCGTTACTGATTCAGGATCAAAAAAGCATTTACTAAATCCGATGGGAGGTGATATACACTCTACTAACCCTATACATACAACATATCTGTTACTACGATAACAATAATAATATTATATATAAAACACACCAGCTCATTGCTCAACACTTTAACTATTTTTTTTGTAGTTGTTTTATTTTTATAATAATTTAAGTTTTAAATAAAACATTTCCAATAACCATTGGAGAATTACTGTGAGAATTTTTTTTTTTTTTTTAAAAAATCTTGATTAATTTTTTTGTAGCTCTGATCCTTTGTCCTAATTCGAATTAAACGTAAAGTTTTATCTTTATTTTTTTTTTTTTTTATAACAGATAATAATAATAAATCTTTCAGAAAAGAAATATATTGTTAAAAATTGTCTCTGAAACTATGGATTTGAATTTTAAATTTGTATTTTCATTCAAACAAAGTTATTAAAATAAAAAACACTTAACAAGACTTTTTTATAATATTTTGTCTCGAGGTAATTAAAGTAAGATTGGACTAAAAATCTGATGAATCAAATAAAAGTATCGGCTTTTAAAGAAATGAAATTTATTAAAAAAAAAAAAAGTTTCAATTTCAACGATTAAAAGATTTTCACGATTGGTAAAGAAACTTATAAAAGAGAGAAAGCCCTTCGATTATTCACTCTGTTTTTTCCTCTTTCTCTTATTTTGGCGTTAAATGAAGAAAAAGAAAAAAGGAAAAAGGAAAAAAAAACGTTTAAAGAGGGTGCGACAAAAAAAAATAAAGAAAAGGTATCGCGTTGCTTTAGCCGGGAGTGCATTATTTCAGGGACTGATGGTAACACGATTTTTACATTCACACCAAACGATAGAAATACGAGCCCTTGAGTAGTTGTACTCTTTAAGTTTTTCCTTTATTGTTATTATTATTATTACTATTTTTCAGTTCACCTTAAGCTCAGTTAAATCTAAAGCTCAGCTTTTTTTTATCATCATCATCATCATCGTCGTCGTCGTCTTGTTAGTCAACAGTAGAACAAAAAAAATATCAAGTCGAAAGCACTCACCCCCAGAGTTCTGGAGTTGGTTATTCTTATCTGTATTCTATCGGTGTTCTGTAACCTATTGCGTTACCAAGACGCGGTCTGCAAGCTCAATCCTCTTTATTCTTCCTGTATACATATATAATTTTAACTTTGTTGGCATCAACAGTAAGATAAAGACATTCCGGCTTAAACAATATAATAATAATTATAATTTATAATCATCACAGTTGTCATCGTGTATTATTTTTAAATTCGAGTTGTTTTTATTTATTTATCATATTATTTTTGGTGTCTAATTCAAGTAAGGTAAAGCAAGTAAAGAGACGCCGTCGGCTTTAATTTACACCCATAGAAATTAATGGACGGTTGCCACTCTTAATTGAGACTTGTCTGATATCTAAGACTCGTAAACTGTATACGACGAAGCTTACAATACCATCTAAAATGCCAGATCTCAGATCCCATTTATATACTAGATTCCTGCTATCGAACCATTTTTCATCGTATTATGTGAGCTGAATTACAATAAACCAACCTTTTATATATAAGATAATTTATAACACGTGTAAGAATCAATGTCACTGATGTTATAGATATATCACCTCATGCTTGTATTTTGACTTTATTTTTAATTTAAATAGTAACACATAAGATAAAATAATAATCGAATAAAATACGATGACATGATGAAAGATGACCGTAATTTATTTTAATTTGAACCCTTTACACAACTCTACGTGTAACTGTCTTATTGAGGATGAAAATGGGATGCGTATACGTCTGTTGGTATAGTTGTAATAGTTGTTATAGTTGTTATAGTTAGTATGGAGGATCTTACCCTTGACGAAACAACTCATTGTATACATATAGTAGGCATATATAGGGTGCTGTTTGTTGTCTGTTGTTTCTCTTTCCTCCTCTTTCATCTTCTCTTCATTGTAGTTTGGTAGTTTACCTCACATCCTCCCTACTGTTGTAATCATCATACTTCTTATACCCATATTCTACCATATAGTAATAATAATAATAATAATAATAATAACAATAGCAATGGTAGTTTTAGTCTTGTCAAGCTGTACCAGAATATAACAGAATATCCTCGACGTGCTGTCGTGTACGACAATCAAGTGTGTTGAGATTATGACCGAGTCTCTGTACTGGTCACGTATTTCATTAAACCACCATCGTTTTACTATCCTTATTATATAATACCTACCAAAAGGATAATATAATAATAATAATAATAATAATAATAATAATATTTATAATTATTACAAAAAATAATTATTTTATAATATAATGTTGCAGATAGAAATATGTTCAAGCGCGTTAACTGATGTTATTCATGCTGTCATTAATGGTACAGACGGGTGCTTATTTTGTTTTGGTCACGCCGGTTTAGGTAAGAATAAACATTATTAAATAAATCATATTTTAGTTTATTCGATAACATTCACTGAAATTATATTTGAAAATAAAAACAGAAAAAGATTTATGTATATCTTTGAGAGAGTTTGATATAATTTGCTATCTTTTTTTGTTTGGTCAAAAACTATATGCTGAAGAATACAACACTGAGAGATAGAGAGATGCCAAGTTGTTTTACATTTTAAGTAGTGATATCGAGTTTGCATGCAAATCCATGATTATACTGCGAGGGGAATAAAATGTCTCTGTGAGGTATGAAAACGGTGAAGAGAAAAAGAAAACACAAAAAAAAGGGCCATCTAAGACATGAAACAGCTTCAATGGAGTAAGACAAAAAAATATATATTTCAAAACAAGACAAAGAGATGTTGAAGAAAAGTTTCGAAAATAAAAAAAAAAAAAAAAAAAAAAAAAAAAAAAAAAAACATAAAATATGCCAGTGGGACGTCCTAATATTTTACATTTTTTTTTAGATTAATTAAAGTGATCTGTATGTACATAAGAAAGTATTTTAATTCATGCTTTAAATGAAATTTCATTTCTTAATAAAAAATTAACAAAATACACAAGGAAATTTACTTAGTCATAGCGAGTAGCGAAAACGTCAAAGGGCTAAATTAAACAGGGCAACTCTAACTCAAACTCATTCCATAAAATAATTAATCGTTAAATTTTGACGACGCTGTTTTACTTTTTACTTTTGTTTTACTTTGTTTAAAGTGAAAATAACTCTAAAGTTAGTTACTAAAACTTTTAAACAAACAAAAAATAATAATAAAAATAATCTTTTATTTATTATTCTTGAATCCTTAAAGTAATTAAAATTTTTTTATTTATAATATACATTAAATTAAATAACAATGGCATTTATGTGTTTTCGTTATAAAAGGAGTTAAATAATATTTAAGATTGTGTGTTTTCATTACTTTTACGGCACCGTGGGTTGTTTCATTACCCTCGGAGAAAATAAAATTAAAAAAAGATTAAAAAACTCGAGACTTTTTCATTTATAATTTTAATATAAACCCTAACTCAAACCCTTTTTTTCATAATTAATTATGTTATTAAAGTTGTTTCAACTGTTTGGAAAAAAAAAAAAAGTCAATCACAGCTGTTGTTCAAAAAAGAAGAAAAAAAAAAAAGTTTATTAATAATTAAAATATTATTGTTTAAGGTAAATCACACACAATGCTTGGTACTCCTGAAGCTGGACATACACTAGGTGCTATTCCATGTGCAATAACGTGGTTATTTCGTGGTATATCTGAGCAACGACAAAGAACTGGAGCGCGATTTAGTGTACGAGTAAGTTGTGTTGAATTAACAACTGGACAACATCAATTAAAAGACCTGTTAGCTGCATACGCAAATGGTAATTACTTTCATTTTACATTTTTTTTCGATTATTAAAAAAAAATAAATAAATAAAGTACTTTAATAACTAGGACAATTTTTATCATGTTCCACTTTTTTTTTTCTTTTTTATTTTTATTTCTATTTTTATAATATGTAGAAACAAGTTAGAAATACATGATGACAGTGAACATCTTACGTACTGAAGAGTTTTCAACGATCACATTAAAATGAATCGTAAGAGATAAGAAAAAAAAAAATTTGAAATAAAAAGGAAATGTGTCTGTATGTCAGTATTAAGATATTTTTTTCAGTCAATACAACAAAACATTTTTCGCATTTGTCTGTAAATCTAAAAAAAAGTTCCAATACTGTCTCACTTAGGTTTTATTTTTTATTATCTTAAAAAATATGTCAAGTAAATTTTCTATTTTTGTTACAATGAAAATAGAAATGATAAAAAAGAAGCAACATATCAATCTTAAATAAAAGATGATTGATAGTGTCTCAAGATAATATCTAGTGTCCCAAGTGTGTTTAATGTATTACACACGGATATAAGTAGCCCAAGTAGTGCAATTTTGAACAAGGATACAGTAACGGTCACGGTCACGGTCATGCTCACCCGTTAAACATATGAGCTGGAACATATTTTCTAGAGTGGTCCATCGAATTGGTTTAGGGTGACTCTTACATTTAAAATATCTTTTTTTTCTTTTATAGTTTTTTTTTTTTTTCAAGACTAAACTTTAAAGTATACCGAAATATCGAAAGGATAGGTGGCTTTTAAACAAGAGACATATCGATTACGTGTCTACACTTGGCTCTCACAAAAAATTTTATCTTTATTTTTTATTTTATTTTCCCCCTGAAAAGTTTAGATGTCGTGAAAAATATACCTTGAATTTACGTAAGGGGTTACATTCAAGATGTCGTTAAAGATCTGCTCAAGACAAAGTAACCAAGTCGACACACATGCTGATAATATTACTTTTTTGGTCCCTTTTATGGATATTGCCTGATGATGCCACATGACGTTCTAGCAATTTAACTTTACCAAAGCTATAATACTACACTCGAATTTTATTATATTATCTATTTTTTTTTTTATAATAAAATAATAATAATAATAATAATAATTACAGATTCCGAACAATCACCGGCAGTTTATCTACGTGATGATCCACTGTTTGGTACACTGCAGCTTCAGCAGCACAGTGAACTCCGTGCACCTACTGCTGAGCGTGCGGCATTTTACTTGGACGCAGCAGTTGCTGGCCGTCAGTATGAAGATAGCAATGCTCATATGCTCTATACACTTCATGTTTATCAATACAGTGTTGCTGGTAAAGGTGGAGGTACGTTAATATAATAATTAGTGTTTAATAATAATAATAATAATAATAATAATAATAATAAATAAATAAATATATATATTTATTTAATATACAGTTGCTGGTGGGCGCAGCAGACTTCATTTAATGGATCTTGGTAATTCAGATCGTGGTAAATCTGCTGGCGGTATACCCTTGTCTGGTCTTGGAAATATATTATTAGCAATATTTAATGGTCAAAAGCATTTACCCTATAAAGAACATAAATTAACCCAATTATTAAAAGAATGCCTGGGTTCACTGACATGTCATGCAGCAATGATTGCTCATGTATCACCAAATGCCCAACATTATACGGATACCCTAACAACTGTACAATTAGCCTCACGTATACACAGAATGCGCCGACGTAAAATAAAATTTGTATCTGGTGGTACACAAGGAAATGGTCACAGCAGTGGGAGTTCCGGTGAGGAAGCTGCACGACAAAATACTGAGTGTGATCCAAGCTCAAGTGATTTATCAGCAGACACTGTTATTTATGTTGGTCCATCTGCTGAAGACGCTACTGATGGTGAGCATCCACCTGTTTATATTCCAAGTCTTAATTCTGGTGATCAACGATGTGCTATGGGACGTATTTTACGTGGCTCTGCTGCTGAAAGACCTTTAAATAGCAAATTTATTGAAGATCAACAGAGTCCAGTACACAATAATAAAACAACAATTACTACAACAACAATGCCATCAACAACGACAACAACAACCACGACAACAACTAATGCAACGGCAGTAACGCAAACAACAGTGTCAATGACACCAATAAAATCATCTGTAAAAACACTAACTCAAACGGCATCTAAACAAACATCCCCAGCTCACAGTATTACACCAAAAGCAAGTCCAGCCCGTAAAATGAACACTAAATCTTCCATTAATAAATTAACAGACTCCCCAACAAATAGTAAAATGCCAATTTCTAGTAGTAATAATGCAAGTGGCAATGGTGTTATTATTATTGGATCTTCTGACGAACAGTGGATTGATGGACCAAGAATATCGAAATCGAAAGTTGCTGAAGCAAGACATTTATTTAAAGATACTCATCATAAAAGAGAAACATGGATTGATGGTCCTTTACAGCCATTACTTAATCAGCAGCAGCAGCAGCAGCAGCAACAGCTGCAACTACAACAACAACAACAACTACAATCATCACAGCATACTGGATATGGTTTTATGGATAATCATAAAAAAATAATGATAAGAAAGTGGGTAGAAAATCAGTCATCACAAATCCAACGGGCCAAGCACACGTCATCGAGATCGGAATCTAAATTAGGTCAATCTTGTGGAAGCGGTGTAACTGGTGGTGTTGGTATTTTTAAAGACATTACAAGTAGTAGTACTAGTGGTGGTGGTGGTGGTGGTGGGGGCTCGGCGGGATTTAAAATGTCGTCTGATGATAATGAGGATGATACGTCATTAAGTACTGTGGGCAGCGATAGTTTAAGAACAACTGATGCTGATGATACCATTGATAAAATTCGTTCTACTGGGGGTAATAAATTATTAAATTTAATAAATAATATCAAGTCAAATACTGATTCTGGTTTAGATTTAACAACTAGTCCTGTTATTGATGATAGTAGTGATAATAAAAATAATTCCCACAATGACGATGATGATGATGATGATGATGATGATGATGTTAATATTGTAGATATTGATGATGATGATGATGATGATGTTGATGAAGATGATAATGAAGAGGAAGATGAAATAATTGTTCCTCCACCGTTAAAATTAATTGAAACACTGAGTAATGGTGTTAGTCGCGAAGTTTCAATGGAGAGTCTTAATTTATCTCATAAAGATATGGTATTGCCTTCGAGGCATTCACTGTCGTCGGAAGATGAAATTTTAGAGATTATTGAAGTTGAGGATTTAGAACCAGTACCAATGCAAGACTCGTGTTTGCAAGTTACTGAAGAAGATATAGCACTTTGTATGGGTGAAAATCCTCTACCTGAAAGCGATCAAGAGGAACATCCGTTAAGGATTTTGAGTCAAGAAAACTTGACAATTGTCTCTACATTCACGGGTAAGTTTTATTTTATTATTATAAAAGTTTTTCAGCTATATGAGTATAGAAAAAAAAAAAAAAAAAAATGTGATATCTAACAAAAGTCAACATAGGAGTATATATCTGTAATCTTTTAAAGCTATGGGAAAATAACTTTTAAAAGATTACTTTTTCAAGTACCATTATACCTCAAGATAATCCTATTTATTTTCCTAAACTGCTGTTAATACGTAGTTGATAAGAAAACTTTATTTTTGATAAAAAGAAAACTAAATCGATATTTGAGAAAAAAAAAAAAAAAAAATTCATTTTAAATATAATTGGCAGATTCAATGTCAGTAATGTCAGACAGTGAACGTTACAAACCACAATTTTCATCATCAGTGGGTACAGGTGTCTTGCCACGACCTTACTTTGACCATGAAGACTTTCTTGAACAGGAAACTCGACACAAGTTTGATCAATTGGCTCGACTTCATGAACTATATCAAAGTAAACTTGCTTTGGCCAATGTATCCAATTCAGTGACTTATCAGAGAGAAAACTCATCTGTTGTCAGTGTCCATGATGTTCCGGGTAAGTTTTTTACTTTTATAATTTTTATATTTTTTAATAAAATATATATTATAAATTAAATAGCAAATGTCTTCCGTCCACCATCACGTTGTCAATCTTTATCGCTGTCTGATGTTATGTTTAATGACAATTCAAGTAATCATGGAAGTATATACAGTGAGCCAGCGTATATACCTGGCAATAACGATGAAGAAAAAATATGTGATAATTGTCGGCAAAGTATGTCACGACCGGCAACAGCATCTTATTGGTATCCAACAATTCAAGGAACTATTTCAACAGGAGGAGCAGGATCTTCGCTAACGAAAAATCAACAAACAATGTCATCAGTGACTGGAATGAGAATGGGAATGGGAATAAGAATGGGAAAAAGTGGTGGAGGAGGATCATCATCATCAGCATTGCCATTATCATCAGGTGGTGGTAATGGTGGTGCAGTATCACAAATTCCTAGCAGTAGTTTATCACATTTAGCAAGTCCAAAACGTTATTGCGGTAAATTTAGTGATTGTAATATATCTAGTCTACGACATCCGGATGGTGCGTCAAATCCAAATCTTAAAGAGGAAATTGAAAGAATACCGGGCAATGGTGCTTCGGGGTCTGATCCTGAAGAAGAATATATTGAAGCTAAAAAATTATTTAACACAGCTGTTCATGAAAGATCTGAAAGAAATGAAAGAAATGAAAGAACTGAAAGAACTGTCACTGGCAAATCGGATATTGAGGAGGAAATTAAATTTCCAGGTACAATTTTATCACTATTATTTATTTTAAAAATTAATGTTATCATCATTATTATTATTAATTATTTTTCAGTAACTACACCGTTAGAATTATCAATTCCGTCCTCACTACCGTCCTCAGGTCGTATGCAACGTAAAATATTAAGCCTCGGTTCATCACTTGGATTAAATCGCGAGAGTTATGATTCTGGTGCTGATTCTACGCCACGTGCTGCTAAACTTTCTCCAGCTACTTTGTCAAGGTATCGCGCTGAAAGTTCCGGTTATGATAGCGTAGTCAGAGACAGCGAAATTAGTAGCATTGCTAGTGATTCATCAAGGCAAACTAGCGCACTCCAAGAGCATCAAGGTATTAATAATATTATATTTATTCGCGTATAAACCCTAATTATGATTTATTTTTTTTTTTTAATTTGAGGGAAAAAAAAATAAATTTATATAAAAGAGCTTTAAAAAAGCCTTTATCCCTTGGGACGATGATTTTCTCAGGTGGCGCACTGGGAGTTCTAACATCGACGTTGTGCGGATGTTTCAGCGGTGGGACAACCGGGAGCCGAGTACGTGCAACACGTTCAACATCAGCAGCAGTGGCGGCAGCAGCAGCATCAGAAGCAAACAATTCTACCCGTGGTAGTACTCGATTACACAGACGAGGACGTGGAAATAATGGAACGGAGAGGTCTAATTCGCTCGGATCCACGTGGCACAATGTACAAGATAAACAACCTACGTCTGCGCCAACGGCTTCTTAAAATTGAGTTACGTGACGCTAAAAGACGACTAATGATACCCGATAATCGATGGACTTATGATTGTAAGTTTTAATAATAATTATTTTCATTTTTCATTTATCAATTGTTGTTATTTATAAATTTATCTTTATATTTTTATCCTACAGTACATGTAGAAAATAGTATGGATTGGCGTAATTCATCATTTATTGAAGCACTTAAAGCTGAAACAGTGATACTACAAAAACGTGTTGATGCTTGCAAAAGTCATGTTCTACTTGTTACATGTTTTGACTCTTCTTGTAATACTAAAACTCGTACTTATAATAATAGTAATAATAATGATAACATTATTAGTAGTGATAGTAATAGTAATAGTAATAACCGGCCAATGAGAGATAGGCCCAGTGAGACAATATTGCCAAATATTGGGATCTCTTAACATAGACTGAGATCAGTACAACAGTCTTCTGTGTACTGATCATCAATCATTTTTTATTTTATTTATTAGTAAATTTTAAATAAAAAAAAATTTTTTTTTTTTTTTCCATAGTTACCAAGTAACAGACTGACGAGTGTATTTCTTCTTTTTTATCAAACCAAATAATAATTTATTATTTTTTACTTTTTTTTCTATTACGCACAATATACTCTTGAATGTGTAAAATTTTTTGATAAATTTTTAAATGTAAATTGTAATTAGAAAAAAAAAAAAAAAAATCAATAATGATGACCAAAGTCAATTTGTTTTAGTAAAAATTGTGTCAAATTAATGAGCTTCATTATTAAATATGAACTTTTATAATCCGATTATCAAAGACTGATAATAATCTGGTGTCTTAATCATCAACACCGATCTTAATCATTATACTGAAATTGGTTATTAAATTTGTTTATTGTAATTAATTGTAATTCGGACAAATTCCGGCTAACCTGCCAAATAGACAAAAAAATATGTAAATTTACATAACAATTTATAAACGCTGGTACATTAAAAAAAATGTATTGTAGCTTTTATTGCTAATCATAATTATCGCACATAGTAGATTTTTGATTGTAGACATGCAACAAAACTTTTAAATATACAAATATATCAATTATTGAAATTTAAATTGTCAAACAATTTAAAGAAAAAAAAAAAAAAATAACATTTTTTATGTATAGTAGAGTATGTATAAAAATAATGAGATAATATAAATAACGATAAATCAACTGCCGAATTATAAGCACTGCTCACGAATAACTCGGACGATAAAATATTTACGTGATACAAATTAGCGTCCGTCTGTAGTAGATGAAAATGAAAATGAAAAAAAAAAAAAAAAAAAAAAAAAAAAAAGAAAAAAAAAACCTGTAAAGTAAGCTAATATAACTCTGATATTATATCATTATATCAAATAATCTTTGTATTATAACTATTGTATTATATTTATATTTTATATGTACAAATTAGTATTGTAATTTCTTGTAATAAAAAAAAGTAATCTATAATGTATTAAATATAAATTAGCGTCCGTCTGTAGTAGATGAAAATGAAAAAAAAAAAAAAAAAAAAAAAAAAAAAAAAAAACGAAAAAAAAAACCGGTAAAGTAAGCAAAAATAACTCTGATATTAAATCATTATAACAAATAATCTTTGTATTATAACTATTGTATTATATTTATATTTTATATGTACAAATTAGTATTGTAATTTCTTGTAATAAAAAAAAGTAATCTATAATGTATTAAATATAATAAAGGATTATTAATGAAATAATTTAGTAAAACGATAGATAGGGTAATAGACATGACAAAATGAATTTGCAAATGTACACCTCCATTCGTTTATTGCGATTATTATTGTCGTACGCGTTCTGCTCGTTTCACAATATATTTCCGGATCCCACGCGTACCCGCTTACACCACCATCACCACCGTATACATTAAATATATATATATATATTTTATTCCCAAATATTATCTTTAATCCTTTATCAGTTTGTTTAGTTTATTTATTATTTATACCCTAGTGATGATGATAATAGTAATAAAATATCTTCAAATAAAAGTTCCTTTGTAAAAAAAATTAATCTTTATATATTATTATTATTATTATTGTTATTATAAAACTAATGGTATATAGGCGTTTAAATATTTAAAAAGAAAATAACGTTAAGAGAAGAAAAGTACACTATCGCGGGAATTTGATTAAATTGCTGTGTATATATGTATATATGTGTAAGGGTGGGGATATATGTTTTTTTTAAGTGAACATACCGCCACTCTTAGTAATATACCATAGAGTAGTAAAGCTACTGGTTTAGCTTAGCTCGAGAAAATTTTATCGCAGTCACAAGCTTGTATTCACTGATGTAAGTTAGTGAGAAGAAATCGGTTGATAGTATTCCAGATTTAGTGATTTAATATTTTACAGTGAAATTATTATTTTACAGTAACATTCATTATGTCACGATATAAATTATTATTTAAAATAATTATTTATACATTTTTAACTATTCAATCGGGATTAACGTTGTCTCGAGATAACTTGTATCCGTTTACGGGTAGTAATTTTAAAACATTACCGTCTGATTCTTCAATTCAAGTTGAACTTAAAACACCTATTTCATTTTATGATAAAATTTATCACAGCATTTTCGTAAGTACTTTATTTATTTATTTATTTATTTATTATTACAACAAGGATGTGTAATTGTGATGAAAGGATCATGAGATCATTTTTCTTAGAACATGTTTACGGAACTATTAATCCTCCGATATATACATATAATAAATAGATATGTATCTTATTATAATTTATTTTAAAATGAATAAAACTGACGATTTATCTCCGATAGATAGATAAATATATCTATATGTATTTTTGAGTTTAAAAATTATTTTTTTTATCTCTACAAATGCCGACATTTACTTTTTATTTTTTCACCGAGAAAATGATTAAAAAAATATTATTTTTATTGAATGTTTATTACATAATAATAAAAAAAAATTAAATATTGATTTTAAAATAAATATGAATATATTGTAACTTTTAAAAGGGATAGTTGGATAGAGTAAAGTCTAGTTTATTCGGGAAACTAGAACCTTCAGCCTACATGGGTATCATCATTATCATCATCATCATCATCATCTTCATTCTTATTCACATCAAGCTGACGACAATGATTCTAGTCTAGTTATAAAAATGATGATTGCACTCGATTACACGATTGCGTTAACACTTTTATCACCATGCTCTGTAGACCTCCTTTTAGAATTTTTAAATTTTAAACAACTATTCTTGGAATCTTAATGACGTCACAAATAATAATTTTTTTTTTTTAACTTTTCAATTACAGAATAAAAAACTATCAAGTTTATAATTATAAATTTAAAATCCATTAAAAAAAATTCATTACTATTATTATTATAGTTATTCATAACACATGAACACCAAGTGACCTATAACCCAGTGATACCCTCACAAGGCGATAGCATATTACTTTTTTGTTTCTCTGTTAAATTTATATTTTTTAGTGTACTTGACAAAAGTTATTTAATAATGCAATTTGACCTGTTGTTGTTTTTTTTTTTTTTTTTTTTTTTTTTTTTTTTTTTTTTTTTTTTTTTTTTTCTTTTTTTTTTAACAAACGTACACACTGCATTGATATCTATTATAATTAAAAAAAATGATTTAATACAGTTGTATAGCAGGAGAAGATCTTAATTAAATCGTAAAAGCGTTATAATTAACTCGCGGTCAACAATGTAGGCCAATAATAATTTACAATAAACGTCTAATTCAATTGCTTTTATTAAGATTTACGAGTAGACTATTTAATAATCAAAGATGCAGATTAATAAGTCGTTTAAAAAAATAAATTGTCATATTTTTATTAAAATGTCTTACGTCAGATAAACATTTAGCGTCTAATGATGATGATAACAATAATGATGTATGGGTGAATGACTTTGTGGTTGGATTAATAATGTAGACACAATGACTCACAGACAATGAATGATGGCTAATTGACATAATAATATACGAGTAGTTACTTACTATATTTATTTGTCTTTTTTACTATTTTCTCACAAGAATTTAAGAAATAATGATAATAATATATATTTTAAAAATATATACTCATCCCGATGTTTAACACTCATCGAGAGCTTTCATTTGAGTACCCACATACACTTCGATATATTTTTCATACATAAATAAATATAAAATATATGAAAAATTGATGTGGGTACTCAAATGAAAGGTCTTGATGAGTGTAACATCAAGATGAGCTTATATTTTTAAAAATGTCAATAGTTCACAAGAAACAAAATCATTTCTTAATTATGTATCTAGAGATAGAGAATCTTGATATTTTATGACATTGCAAGCGAAACAAATTCACTCAACAAAATATTTATTAGCTATTAATAAATGTTCTTTCCTCCCAAATAAATATTTATTAAAATTTAATAAATTAAATAATTGTCTTGAAATAAATTGAATTATTAATAGTTAATAAATCCTTCTATCAATGCATTAAAGTTTTAATTTTAAATAATTCTAAAATTTGACAGCTGTCAGCTAATTTCTCTTTCATAAATTAATTTATCAGTTATTTGATAATTTTATTAGTAATTTTTCAATCAGCGCCAAAAATATGACTAATTTAAACAGATTAATATTTTCTAGCCATAAATTTTTAATGACTAATAAAAAATAGAAGCTTCATCATGGTAAATAAATTTTCAGATTATATTCGAGTAATTTCAAAATGTTAACAAAATTATAACAAACTCACCATTTCAGCAGTTAGACGCAATCAGCCGGTAAGTAGAAGCAAGCAGCGAACATTCTGGGAAAAAAAGAAAATTTAAGATTCAAATCATTGAACAAAAATAAAATGTAGTAGACAAAAAAATTTTTATCTTTGTTGATAAAAATTGCTAAATGTCTACTATAATTTGTCATACGTATATGATTGATCTTACCTGATGATGATAATTTAAGCATCTCCAACACAACACACACTCACTACACTTTACTTAAATAAACTTTGTATTTGATACACTAAAACTAGGTTTAAAAATACTTCACTAATTAATCAAAAAACAAACACTAAAACTATTTTTAAAAATACATCACATTTTAATCAAACAACATACACTAAAACTATTTTTCAAAATACTTTACTAATTAATCGAACACCATACACTAAAACTATTTTTCAAAATATTTCACTAATTAGTCAAACACCATACACTAAAACTATTTTTTTAAGTACTTGACTTATTAATGGAACAACGAAACCGAAACTTTAGACCGAATTCAAATATTTCGAATTTGAGTCCGCAAGTCAACGTTTTATCATTTAATTTTTGTAAATTTTATAAATTTTTATAATTCTGAAGCTAATAATACACAGAAATAAAAATTTTTTGACTGGAAAAAAAAATTCTAGGCTCGAGAAAATTATTCTTAATTCAAAATATCATAAATTTTTATATTTTATCAAGATTTTTAAATACTTTAAGGAAGCAACGCCACCTACTTCAGTTGAGAAAAAATTTTCTATTATTTATAAAAAAAAAAAAAATTAAAAAATTAAAAAAAAATGTATTTAATAAATTCTTTTAATATTTAATATTTAATAATACTATTGTTGAATTAAATTGAGCTAATAATTAATCAATATTACTTGATGTCTAATAACATCAACTGAGAAACAAAAGAAACCCGGAAGCTTCGAGAGGGCTCCACAGTGCGAGAATTTTATTTCTAATAAATAATTATCTTACCATAAATATTTTTCTTAAATTATTATCTCTACAGCAAAAGGACCATCAGTAGACTATATTAGCTATAAATCATTATTAAATCATATAATTATTACTGCATTATCATACTAAATACTCGGGAAATGTTAATGAGAAAGCGTTGGCTGTTGGCTCGGCGACTGAACTGGCGTCCCGGCTCGAGCGACCGTTAAAAGTTACAAGTCATTCTTTCTGCGCAGCTTTACTGCGCAAATTTCAAACCCGCGCATGCGCGCTGCTTTTTTACAACTGCGTTGTTTACTTTTATAGAAAATTTAAATAATTTTTTTAACAAATAAATACCAGCAAAAAAATTTGTCCCAAGAGCTAATTTTAATAAATTCTTTTAATATTCAATATTTAATAATACTATTGTTGAATTAAATTAAGCTAATAATTAATCAATATTAATGTCTAACAATATCAATTGAAAACAAAAGAAACCCGGAAGCTTCGAGAAGGCTCTACAGTGCAAGAATTTTATTTTTAATAAATAATTATCTTACCATAAATATTTTTCTAAAATTATTATCTATAAAGCAAAAGGACAAAAAATAGACTATATTAGCTATAAATAATTATTAAATCATAAAATTATTACTGCATTATCATGCTAAATACTCGGGAGATGACAATGAGAAAGCGTTGGCTGTTGGCTCGGCGACTGAACTGGCGTCATGGCGTACCGGCTCGAGTGACCGTTAAAAAGTTACAAGTCATTCCTTTTGCGCAGCTTACCTGCGCAGATTTCAAATCCGCGCATGCTCGCTGTTTATTTTTGTAGAAAATTTAAATAATTATTTTAACAAATAAATAAGAAAAAAATGAGTTGTGTAATTGATTAAATAAATAAATAAAAAAAAAAAAAATAATAATAATAATGAAGTATTTTCTTATAGAGTATTTTTTTTTAAATATCGGCGCCCGTTTTTCTTGTCACATCCGTACGCAGCCTAAAAAAATTTAGCCTGATTAAGTAGCGCCATAGTTTTCACGTGACAGAAATAAGAAAAATTCCTTGTTTTTGCACGTGTGTATTTTGATAAAAATTAAATATACAAAAAAAATACGTAAACTAAGTAAATTAGGCTACTGACATGAAATACGTCCCCAGAGGCGTGGAATAATGAGTATATTATTATTTATATTATTCAGGTAAATGAAAATGGGGTATTGTCATTTATACGATCGATGCAGAGATTTTTCAACATAGCATTTCCATTGGATGATCCAGTTATTGCACCTTTGTATACTCACGTCGACACAAAAGGGTCTGGTAAAATTTTTTACGGTGAAACGGACAATCCTGAAATTTTGTCACGCGCAGCCAGCATGGTTCGCTCAGCTTATAAAAATATTACTGATTTTATGCCTACTCACGTTTTCTTAACAACCTGGGTTGATGTTGGTTATTTCAATGGAAAACACGACAAGGTTCATTTAAATTTAAATTAAAATAACTACCATTGTTATATTTTATTTATATTTATTTAAAAAAAATGAAATCAGGTTAATACTTATCAAGTGGCAATTTCTTCAAATGGTAGCCATTCATTTGCTGAATTACTTTATCCAAATGGTGGAATACAATGGATACAGGGAGAATCACATCCAAATGGTCTTCCAGATGCCAGAGCTCAAGCTGGATTTATGAGTGAAGGAAGAATGTACACATTAAAAGGATCTGGAACTGATCAAATTCAAAATATCGACAAGTACTATTTTTTTTTCTCTCACAAAATATATTATCATAGATAAAATAATTTTATTGTTAATTCAACAAATAGATGGTCAAATATTAACCGTCCTGGTCAATGGATATTTCAAATAGGTCCGATTGCTGATGGAAGAAATATTAAAAATCCAGACAACATTGAAAGTAGGACACTTGATATTTTTATTTATCTTTCAATTTATAATCCCTGTCCTACAATAATAATAATAATAATAATAATTTTATTACTAACTTGTGTAAACGTGTAAATTGCGCGTCAAGCGTTTACTAATTTATTTACAGAATCAAATCAACCGAGTGATCAGACTTGTATGACTGGGGCAACAACTTGTCACAGTAAAGCCGTCTGCGTTGACTACGAGTATGGTTATTGTTGTAATTGCAAACCAGGATACTTTGGTAATGGAAAATTCTGTCAACCTAATGGTAAATAAAAATAATCATAATACACGTCGTTTTTAATATTTTTTTTTTTCTATTTATTACTATTGTTATTTTTGACAAAGCAAACATATACAAAAATAGCCTTTTGTAGACCTTTATCAAAGATACCTAGGTTTTTTTTTTTTTTTTCACAACTGAGATCAGAGCCATACGCTCAACAAAGTAAACAGTATAAAAGAGAAAATTAACTCTGATATTTTTAACTTTATAAATTAATAAATAAAATGAAATAGATTTGCCACTGCGAGTGATTGGACGTATTTCTGGAAAAATAAACGGAGAAGAATTTACAGCCCGAGATCTTCAGTGTTATGTACAAACTAAAGACGGTAGAACTTATACGGCTTTGTCAAGAATACCCGAAAATATTGGACAGAATATGCAATTATTGGGTACACTTGGTGGTATTATTGGTTGGCTTTTTGCAAAACCAATTGGTGAACTTAAAAATGGCTATCAGCTTACCGGTAATTATTTATTTTTTTTTTTTTTTGTTTTTACATTATCAATCATGATATTAATTATAAAAATAAAAATTGTTTAGGTGGTTTATTTAATCACTCAGCCGAGTTAATATTTGGAAATACTGGTGATCGTGTATTGATAAAAAGTGTTTATATGGGACTAGATGTATTTGGTCAATTAAAAATGGAAGCTGATATTGAGGGTACATTGCCTCAATTACCTCGAGATGCAAAAGTTGATTACGGTGATTACGATGAACTTTACACCCAAAATCAAAAAGGTACTATTAGATCGCACAGCAATAGAATTTACAAGTTGGCTGGTGACAAAACAGAGTATCCATTTACTTTGGATCAATCGATAATGTATCATGATTGTCCTTATGATCCGGAGCAACCCGATGAAACTACGCGACTTAAATATTCTCGTGGATTAACAACTTATGAATCTCGTGAGGGTATTTTACGTTTTGCAATAAACACTAAAATAACAGCCCTGGAGGAACAAGATCCTTGTATCAGAGGACGTGAAAGTTGCACCCAGCACAGCTCTTGTGTTGTTGATGGTGATGATTTTCGATGTGTTTGTAATGCCGGTTATCAGCAATTATATGAAGAAAATGGAAGTTCATCATGTGTCGATATAAATGAATGTACTGCTGGTTATCACGTGTGCTCATCTGACGCACAGTGTATTAATAATGAGGGTGGACATACATGTCAATGTCGTCCTGGATTTTCTGGCGATGGCAGAATCTGTGAAAGTAATTTATCTTATTAAAAATAATTTAATTTATTATGGTATTAATTAAAAAAAAAATTTTTTTTTTTTTTTTTTAGAATTAGCGACCTGCCAAGACACACGTTGCGGTGAATATGAACAGTGTTCATTAGTAAATGATGTGCCTACTTGTTCATGCGTTCCAGGCTTTATAAACGACAGACCCGGTGGTCCTTGTTATCCAGCTAATGGTAATAAATAAATAAAAATAATATTACAATTAGTATTATTACTGTTATTTAATTACAGATCCTTGCAATTTGGCAAATAATTGTTCGCCTCAAGGAGTTTGTACATACGATACAGATAAACAAACTCATATATGCATATGTTTACCTGGTTATATTGGTAATAATGTACAATTAATTAATATAAAATTTAATAATTATTTTAAATGATTATGATGAATAATGAAATTTACAGGTGATGGATACAATTGTTATGTTCAATCTCAAGTAACAAGTATTACAGAAAGACCTAATTCAACTACTTCAACAATGTCAACATCTCCACACTGTGATACACAAGGAATGTGTTGGTGTCCACCTGGCTATGAATTTCGTGATGATAATTGTCATAAATTAAATATACAGCAAAAACCAAATTCATCTAATGATGATCGTAAGTTTATAAAATATAATATAAATGGTATTTTTTATTGAAAAAAAAAAAAAAAAAAGCTTTAAACTATTAACAATAAATATTAATGAAAATTGCATCGTGAATAATTATTTTAGTGGTTGCTCAGCCACTTCCAGAATGCTTGAAGGACAACTGCATTTGTCCCTGGGGGTATGATTACCAACGGCTGGATGACAGTTGCCTCCCTAGACCAGGATATAACTACGAAACGATGGGTCCCTCAGGATCTAAATGTACGCATGACTTGCTGCTGGTTGTCTCTGCTTAATCTATACTAATATCTATAATATCTACTGAATTTAACACATATACATACAGCTTTAGCTTAGCTTATTGCCCTACATATTAATTTTATTTATTTAAAATAACAATTATTAATATTGCATTTTTGATGATATTTATATATATATTATTATTATTATTATTGTTATTGTTATGTACAGTATCTTGTAATGTTGTCAATACTTGTCATCCATACGCTCAATGTGTATTTATAAAAGATACCGATGAATACGAGTGCCGCTGTAATTCCGGATACGAAGGTGATGGTATTGAATGCGTCAAGACAGGTATTTAATTTTTACAATTAATTGCATTTTGATAGCATTTTACTAATAGTAAAAGCTTTACTAATTTTTTAAATAAACAGATGTATCTTGTTTGGATATTGATATATGTGATCCTAATGCATCTTGTCGACCGGATGAGCCAATAGCTAAATGCGTCTGCAATCCAGGATACGAAGGAGATGGAACAACGTGCACACTTATTGGTTTCTTGTTCAACTTTTAAATTTAAATGATTAATAAAAAAGAAATAAATTAATTATTTTATTATATAATAATACGTAAATATATATATATATATATTTATATTTAGATGAATGCAGCGATCACTCGGAATGTGATACTGACGAAAGATGTTCATACAACCCATCAAAATCTCGTTATGAATGCACTTGTAATCCAGAATTTAACATGGTAAATGGGAGATGTGTGGCAGCGGATTGCTCTACCAATCCTTCTATGTGCCATCAAAATGGACAATGTATAACCCGGGACGGTGGTTATAAATGCGTTTGTATGAATGGTTTTCACGGTGATGGAATTAATCAATGTACGGAAGATCATATTGGTTGTAATATTCTCAATAACTGCGGGAATAATGCAGTTTGTGGTTACAATCAAACATCAACTAATTTTGCATGTGTCTGTTTGCCAGTAAGTATATTAAATTTATTTTATAACAATAACAAAAATAATAATAATAATTATTATTATTAAAGGGATACTATGGTGATGGATTCAATTGTATACCACAAGTATCATGCCTTAAAGAACCAAGTGTATGTTCACAAGATGCAACATGTGTTCTTGTTGGTGGCAGTGACTATGCTTGTGTTTGTAATCAAGGTTTTACAGGTGATGGATTTAATTGTAAATCAAAACCAAAATATCCAGCTAATTTTTTGCTGGTCAATCAAGGAATGGCAACCCTTAGAATTCCGTATTATCCGACTACGGCTAATCCAGGTATTCCGATAAACTTGGCTTACGCTCAAATGGCAATAGCCATTGATATTGATTGTGCTGGTGGTAATCTTTACACCAGTGATATTACTGGTAACAAAATAACTAAATTATCCTACAATGGATCGAACGTTGAAACATTTATTACCGGTGTTAGTAGTCCAGAAGGTATATCCATCGATTGGGTATCACGAAATATATTTTGGACAGATTCTGGTAAGGGTACCGTTGAAGTTGCTAATTTAGCTACTAAAAAAAGAAAAGTTATTATTTCTGACGGACTTGTTAATCCACGAGGAATTGCCGTTCATCCTTATCGAGGGTAAGTTTATTTTTAAATTTTATAATTATTAATATTATTACTATCAATAGTTAGAAATAAATAAATATTTCAGAAAAATATTTTGGTCCGACTGGAATCGCGTAAAACCAAAATTAGAATGGTCCAATGAAGACGGTTCTGGACGTGAAATATTTTTAGATGGCGACAAAGTACAATTACCTAATTCACTGTGTATTGATTGGGCGACGGATGAATTGTGTTGGACTGATGCTGGAACATTTACAATTAGTAATAAGAAAAAATATATATAAATTTTTAATTCATACAATTATTGTTATTTATTTAATAAATTATTTTTTTTCTAAAGGTTGCACTCCGATTGACCAGAAGTTGATACGAACTGTAGCTAAAGAATTATCATATCCATTTGGATTGGCAATATCTGAAGATAATTACTATTGGACTGATTGGAAAACGTTAATAATTATCTTTTTTTTTTTTTTTTTAAATAAATTTTTTTTTTTAATTATAATTATTTTTTAACAGAAACAAAATAGAAGTAATATCAAAGACAACGGGCCTGAAAGAAAATTCACTGTCAATACCACCTGGAGGAAGTGGAAAACTCTATGGAATTGTTTCTGTTCCTGAATCATGTCCACGAAGTAATAAAATTATCAATAAAAAATAATAAATAAATTTAATGTTTAATTTTAATTTATAAAATTTTAATCAACAGTATCAAATGTCTGTCAATATGAAAATGGAAGATGTTACAAGGATCAATTATGTTTGCCAGATGGACAAGGAGGACGAACATGCGCTTGTGCAGATGATACTACTGGACCTTGTACTGAATCCCGTTATCCATCGTAGTTTATAATTAAACTATTTTAAATCAATATTAATTTTCTTTTTTATTATTAAATATTTTATTATTGCCTGCGCATTACATTAATCATGCATAGATAATAAAAATTATTAGTCGACTAATTAAAACTAACATCATTTAAATCTAAATAATAATAAAATATTTATATCATCTTCATTCATAAATATTATAATTATTATTAGATTAAAAAAAAAAAAAAAAAAAAAAAAAACAACTCTTTATAACTATTGTTTTATATTTTGTAACGTATTTTTCATTATCGTCGTTTTGTGTTATTTAATAAACAAAAAAATAATGTATAAAAAATTTTTTTATTTAGATACAGGAATAAGTCCATTGGATTCCATCAACTGTTTTAATTTAAATTTTTGAATTTTTCCGCTGGTTGTTTTTGGAAATTCATCAACAAATTCAATATAACGTGGAATTTTAAAATGAGATATTTTTCCTTTTGCAAATTTTTTAATATCATCACCAGTTATTTTTGTTTTCTGGTCTTTCAAACGAATACACGCGCAAATTTCTTCACCATAAACATCGTCATGAACACCAAATACTTGTGCCTCTAATACATCACTGTGTGTTTCTAAAAATCCTTCAATTTCCTAAAAATAAATTTTTATTTATTTCGCGTGGTTAAAGGTAAAAGAGGGCTTATTAATATTAAAACTTACTTTAGGAAAAATATTTTCACCACCACGAATAATCATATCCTTTAGTCTTCCAATAACTTCACCATATCCATTAGAATGTAGTATAAATTTATCACCAGTTTTTAACCAACCATCATCAGTTAATGTTTTTGATGTATTTTCTTTATCATTCCAGTATCCGATCATTGTAGAGTAACCCCGAGTCCATAATTCTCCTGATTTTCCAATAGGAACTGGAGATTCATTATCATCTACAACCTAATTTTTTTTCTTTAGTTTTATTAAATTCAACAAGTTTATTTATTTTAATAATAACCATTGCTTCGAGATGATCATGAAGATATCCTACTGTGTAATCATTTAGTTGAGGTGGATCACCAGGTACAGAGTGAAAAACAACAGCAGTATTTTCCGTAAGACCATAAATAATCTTTAAAATAAATAAAAATTAATAAACATCAAACTATTGATCCAATATACAAATTAGTGTGAATATTTATCTTGAAATGTAGGAAATTTATGCACATAAATTCCCGCCCTTTTGAAAGATATGTGCATAGATAACAATGACAAAGTTTAAGCCATTGACCTTCAAATTATTCAAATTTAAATTACAATATACATACAATTGAAATAAAATTTATTTAGTTTTAAAAATCTTACTGATGGTTTTTCAACTTTAAATGTATTTCGTATTTTTTTAATCAATTCAGGTGAAGTTATTGCACCACCAGTTGCTGTTAAATGTAACGATGGTATTGGAGCTTTTAATCGATCCTGCATGTCCAACATATTTACCTAATAAAATTTAAAATTATAATTATTTTGAATAAAATAAATTTAAAATATATATCTTACCCACATTGTCGGAGTACCATAAGCAAGAGTACATTTTTCTTTAACTATTGTTTCTATTGATTTTTTTGGATTAAAAGTCGGGGATTCAAGTACCAATGTCATACCAGTATTAAAAGCAACCATGCATCCGTGTATCATACCAAATGCATGGAAAAATGGTACATTTAAACAAGCTTTGTGATGATAATTCATCAGCTCCGATCTATTTACGGTCTAAAAAAAACATAATATTTATATAATTTATATATTTTTTATCTATTGATAATTTTTACCATACGGCCATTATTAACAAATGATTTGTGAGATATTAATGGTGCTTTTGGAAATCCAGTTGTACCCGAAGTAAATTGTATGTTACAACCATCGTACGGTGATATTTCATTTTGCGTAGCTGTTATTCCTTCAACTTCAATATTACTAGCAAGAGATTCAATGTCTGAAAATTTATACGTTCCTCTGAAAAATAAAAAATTTTAATAGTAATTAAAATTAAAATAAAAATAAAAATAAAAATTTACTTACGGAATTGCTTGATCTGTCCACAAAATAATATTTTTCAATAAAGGACAATCATTTTTAGCTTCTATCAACATTTTACTGTAATTTTGGGTTCGAAATTTATCCGGAGCAATAACAGTATTCACTTGAACTTTATTTAATGAATAATTTAATTCATTTTGTTGATAAGCCGGATTAATACCAACCATTATACAACCAGCTCGCGCTATTCCAATAAATGATATTAACCATTGATAGTGATTAGGACCCCACACTCCTACACGGTCACCATACTTGAGATTTAATTTTTTAAGACCTGCTGCCAATTTGTCAGCCCTTTTAAGTACTTGAGAGTATGTTAAACGGGTATTATTTTGTTCAACAGATACGATACATTCGCGGTTTGGAAATTCTTTTGTCACTTGTTCAAATAATTTACCAATTGTCGTGTCAATAATCGGTTCCTTTCCAGGATTAAAACGATACGATAAATTTGGATCATTGTATGCAGCTGTACTGTTTAACTTTGCTCCTTTTTTTTTAATTATTCTACTGTGTATTAATAAATTATCTAATTTTTTACCACAACTTGAAAAATAAATTTATTTATTAAAAAACAAAAAGAAAAAAAAAGAATCCACAATTTGTTATAAAATTACCTTAAATTTTTTTTTATTAAAAACATTTTTATTTAAACAATAAAATTATTAGAGTTAATAATAAATAAATGTTTGCGTAAATCTAGAGTAAGACTGAGACTAAGAGGTAATTATATCATTATGACTTTTAACGAATATTATCTTATCTGTTTTTTGCATAAATAATAAACGAGGTTAATTTTTTCTAAAGATTGTGAGTTCAAGGCAATAAGTCGGCGGTGAGCGTCAACTACTATTAACAATACGTAATGTAAGTATTTATTGCAGCACAGATTCTATGCAGTTTTGTTGACGAATCGTTCTACAAATAAATCACTCCAAGTGAAACCTTTAATTCACTATTAAGCGTGATTTATTATTTCTGCAGTGTATAAACGGTAATAGAGACACAATATTAGACAATTGTTAACTCTATATATATATATATATATAATTAATACTGCAATGCGGATTAAAATTCTCTATAACATTAATTTATATAATTTCAATGAGATAATGAATGAACTTGAAGACCTTGCAATATATTTATTATTATAACCTCAATTTTTTTTTTTTTTTTAAATAATATTATTAATTTTAATTAACTGGATAATTATTGGAAAAATAATGAATATTAAACGAATTAACAATAATATAAAGAAAATCAAGGATTATAAAAACTAAGATTAGATATAACAGATTGAGTTGGTTTTACCCCGTATTGTTGTTATTATTATTATAGTTAGGAAAGCATTATTTTACACAGCGTATATAGCGTGCCAGGTAGTTCGGTAGCCGGAAGTCGCGTGTCGGCAAAGCTGACTGGTACACCACCCTGGTTCTTAAACTCCTTCTTGTGAATACCACCCACTTGTCCATGTGTCTTGAATCGTGCCTGAAAACTACTACTCACTCATTCAAATTCAACTGTCTTTGTGTTTTACAAATACATACACAAACATTTAACATGCATTACTATACTATCTAAAAGTATTAATAGTGGTGGTGGTGGTGGTTGCTCCAGTATACTACCTTAACGAACTTGAGCAGCAAGACTCTGTGATTGGTAAATTCAACCAACCACAAACAACCCTGTTTTGTCGGGTACTTTGTACAGGTTTGTTCTTAAACCTTTCTTCAGATTCATTCGAGTGTTTGTACTGTGTGCACCTTTTTTTTTTTTTTTTACTATCGTGTTTATATTAAAATTTGTCTAGATATATTAATGAA
The DNA here is from genome assembly GCA_000956155.1 of Cotesia vestalis. Lineage (NCBI taxonomy): Eukaryota > Metazoa > Arthropoda > Insecta > Hymenoptera > Braconidae > Cotesia > Cotesia vestalis. The sequence goes on along the minus strand of JZSA01004666.1, from coordinate 16,286 downwards.
ACATGATAAAATATGGTGACAATAATAGAAAAAAAAATAAATTTTTTAATTTGGCAATATGAGTAGTAATAGTAAAAAAACAGGAGTTGGTGCTGTTGGTGGTGGTAGTGGTGGTGGAAGTGGTGGTACTGCTACCAGTAAAGATGATAAGAAGAGTGCATTGTCAAGTAAAGAAGATAATTCAAATAATAAAGATGAAACAGGTGGATCAGGATCAGGAACAGGAATTGGTAATAATGGATTACCAAGTGCAGAACCATCACAACCTGGTAGTAAACCTGGTTCTGCTGGTGCTACTGCACGTGAAGGTGCACAAAGATTACTTGCACTTGCCAGTAGAGGTGAATGGGCACCCGTTGATCAGCTTCTTAAGACTCTGGAAAAAGCGGTACAAAGTGCTGGAGATGAAGGCAACCCTGCACCGCTTGCCGGTCTTATGGATCCGGTTTGTTGTTTATATTATAATTTAAAATATGAATCATTTTTATTATTACTATTTTTTAATAATTTATTAATTTTTAGACAACTGGTATGACACCTCTCATGTACGCTGTCAAGGATAACCGTACAGCTTTTCTTGACCGAATGATTGAACTTGGTGCTGACGTTGGCGCTCGTAATAATGTAATTTATTATTTTTTTCTTTCACTAAAATATTTAGATTAAATTCAAAAAAATATTTTATTATTTTTAACTGCATCGGTAAAATCACGCAAGTTTATAAATTAAAATTGACCAATTATGTAAATCATAAGATAAATTTTTTTTTAATTTATATCATATGTATCTAAAAAAAAAAATATATATATACATAGTAGACAGAAAGGGCCAAGGCCAAGGTGTTATAAAAAAATAAATGAGTTAAGTTGAGGGCATAAAGATTAAAAGTAGGTCACCTGGAGTCAGTAGAACAAAAAAAGTAGTTCGATCCATGATTAAGATAACAGTCGCAATAAGACCCCACCGTTCCACGCAGTCCTTAACATTAACACTACATACTTGATTTCATAACAATTGTAAGAGCTTGAATCGTGACTAAGGATTTTTTTTTTCTTTCGTTGAAATAATTATTTCTGACTCATCAAATATTCTTTAAAATTAATAAATTCCTATAAAAGACTTTTGTCAGGTGTCAGATGTTAAAAATTTATACAATGAATATCTGCAAGCATTATCGATCAGTAAAAACCACTCCCCGTGCATCAATAATCTCTACCAGTAGTAATATTTAAATTGGATGGTTAATAAACTCAGCCGTGATTGGGGCCAAGCTTTTAAACGCCAAGTAATAAAAGGGCGAGGCATAATTACCTTATTGATATTATTTTTTATTTTTTAAGGATAATTACAATGCACTTCAAATATCAGCAATGTATTCACGTGAAGATGTTGTTAAATTATTGTTATCTAAACGAGGAGTTGATCCTTATTCGACTGGTGGTGTAAGTTTAAAAAATCAACACAATTTAATAGTAAAATTTTATATTCATGTTGTGTATGTGTTTTTTTTTTTTTTTTAAATAAATAGCCACGACAACAAACTGCTGTTCATCTTGTGGCATCGCGACAAACAGGTACAGCAACATCAATATTACGAGCCCTTTTGAATGCTGCTGGACGTGAAATACGTCTAAGTATTGATGGTGTAAGTATATAGACAATTAAAGTTATTAATTATATGTATATAACATCTCGCATTGATACTGAGAGTCGAACGAATGTCGTTATAAATTGTTTGCGTGACAAGACTCGATGTATCGCGCTGCCTGGTACTGCCGTTCTGTTTTCTTATTATTTTTATTTTATTTCCATACAAATAACATAAAATAATTATTTTTATTCCATTTACAATGATGATGATGATAATAAATAGAAAGGAAAAATTCCATTACTACTGGCTGTTGAAGCTGGAAATCAATCAATGTGCCGTGAATTATTAGCCCAACAAGCACCAGAACAATTACGCGCAACAACACCAGCTGGTGATACAGCATTACATCTTGCTGCTCGTCGTCGTGATGTTGATATGGTTCGAATACTTGTTGATTATGGAGCTCAAGTTGATATGCAAAATGTAATAATTATTAAACAAAATTTTTTATTACAATAATAATTGAAATAAATTTTTTCAGGGTGATGGACAAACGCCTTTACACATAGCAAGTGCTGAAGGTGATGAAACTTTGGTTAAATATTTTTACGGTGTACGAGCATCAGCGTCAATAGCAGATCATCAAGATCGTACACCAATGCATTTGGCTGCTGAAAATGGTCATGCATCAATAATTGATTTATTGGCTGAAAAATTTCGAGCCAGTATATTTGAACGTACCAAAGATGGATCAACATTAATGCATATAGCGTCATTAAATGGTCATTCAGAATGTGCCAATATGTTATTTAAAAAAGGAGTTTATCTTCATATGCCAAATAAACGTGGTGCACGTTCTATTCATACAGCAGCACGTTATGGACACGTTGGTATTATAAGTACACTATTGCAACGTGGTGAAAAAGTAGATGCAACAACAAATGATAATTATACAGCACTTCATATTGCTGTTGAAAGTGCTAAACCGGCAGTTGTTGAAACATTACTTGGTTATGGTGCTGAAGTACATGTACGTGGTGGTAAACTTCATGAAACACCATTACATATTGCTGCTAGAGTATTAGATGGTGATAGATGTGCATTGATGCTTCTTAAAAGTGGTGCTGGTCCTAATTTAACAACTGATGATGGACAAACACCGGTACACGTTGCTGCTAAATATGGTAATTTAACAACTCTTAAATTATTACTTGATGACGGTGGTGATCCAATGTATAAATCTAAAAATGGTGAAACACCATTACATTTAGCTTGTCGTGGTTGTCGTTCACCAGTAGCATCATATTTAATAGAATTTGTTAAAGAAAAAAAAGGCCGTGAAATAGCAACTAATTATGTTAATACTGTTAATAATGATGGTGCTAGTCCATTACATTATGCTGGACAAATAGAACCAACAGAAGTTATTGAATTGGGTGATGATCGTGCTGTTGTACGTAGTTTATTAGAAAATGCTGCTGATGTATCATTACAAACAAAACAAAATCAAGAAACGGCATTTCATTATTGTGCACTGGCTGGTAATAATCAAGCGTTAACAGAAATGATAAATCACATGTCATCAACGGATGTACAAAAAGCATTAAATAAACAAAGTGCTGTTGGTTGGACGCCGCTGCTGATAGCTGCTCATCGTGGACATATGGAATTGGTAACAACATTATTAGCAAATCATGCCCGGGTTGACGTATTTGATCTTGAGGGTAGATCAGCGCTACACCTGGCCGCTGAGCATGGTTATCTCCAAGTCTGCGACGCTCTGCTAGCCAGCAAGGCATTCATCAACTCTAAATCACGTGTTGGACGTACAGCATTACATTTAGCAGCTATGAATGGTTATACACATCTTGTTAGATTTTTAATTCAAGATCACAGTGCTGCTATTGATGTATTAACATTGAGAAAACAAACACCACTTCATTTGGCTGCTGGCTCTGGACAACTAGAAGTATGCCAATTATTATTAGATCTTGGTGCTAGTATTGACGCTACTGATGATCAAGGACAAAAACCAATTCATGCTGCTGCTATGAATAATTATGCACAAGTTGTTCAATTATTTTTACAAAGCCATCCAAGTCTTGTTATGGCTTGTACTAAAGACGGTAATACTTGTGCTCATATTGCCGCAATGCAAGGCAGTGTTAGAGTTATTGAGGAATTAATGAAATTTGATCGTCAGGGTGTTATATCTGCTAGAAATAAATTAACTGAAGCGACTCCGTTGCAATTGGCCGCCGAGGGTGGTCATGCTGAAGTTGTTAAAGCATTAGTACGTGCTGGTGCATCTTGTATAGATGAAAATCGTGCTGGTTTTACAGCTGTACATTTGGCTGCACAACATGGTCATGGACAAGTATTAGAAGTAATGAGAACTTCTCAAACATTAAGAGTATCCAGTAAAAAATTAGGAGTTACAGCTTTACACGTTGCCGCTTACTTTGGTCAAGCTGGTAAATTATTTTATTCATTATTATTATCATCATTGATTATTGTAACACAAAAAATAATAATATATTTATACAGATACTGTTCGAGAATTACTTACTCATATACCGGGAACGGTTAAATCTGATCCACCAACCGGTGGTTCATTAGTTGGTGAACTTGGAAGTGAATCTGGAATGACACCACTTCACTTGGCGGCTTATTCGGGAAATGAAAATGTCGTCAGATTACTACTCAATTCAGCTGGTGTTCAGGTAATTAATAAAATAAATTATTTTTATATAATTATATTAAAAAATAATAATAAAAATAGGTAGAAGCAGCTACTACCGAAAATGGTTACAATCCACTTCATTTAGCGTGTTTCGGTGGCCATATAACGGTTGTCGGTCTATTATTAAGTAGATCAGCAGAATTACTTCACAAAGCAGATCGTTATGGAAAAACGGGATTACATATTGCTGCTAATCACGGACACTATCAAATGGTTGAAGTGTTGTTGGGTCAAGGCGCTGAGATTAATGCTACTGACAAAAATGGATGGACGCCGTTGCATTGTGCTGCAAGGGCAGGTCATTTAGATGTTGTTAGATTATTAGTTGAAAGTGGTGCTTCACCAAAGACTGAAACAAATCTTGGAAGTGCACCTATTTGGTTTGCCGCTTCTGAGGGTCACAATGACGTATTAAAATACCTTATGGAAAAGGAGCACGATACATATGCATTGATGGAAGATCGCAGGGTAGTAATAATAATTAAAAAAAAAAAAAAAAAAAAAAATAAATAAATATTATAATAATTTTATACTTTTTTTTTTTAGTTTGTCTACAATATGATGGTTTGCAGTAAAAGTCACAATAATAAACCTATTGAGGAATTTGTTCTTGTATCACCAGCTCCGGTGGATACAGCTGCTAAATTATCAAATATTTATATGAAATTATCGGAAAAAGAAAAAGAACGAGCAAAAGATTTAATAGCTGCTGGAAAACAGTGCGAAAGTATGGCCACTGAATTATTGGCATTGGCAGCCGGTGCTGATTCAGCTGGTCGTATTCTTACATCAATGGACCGTCGTAATGTTGAATTTTTAGATGTTTTAATAGAAAATGAACAAAAAGAAGTTATTGCCCATACAGTAGTGCAACGTTATTTACAAGAATTGTGGCGTGGACCATTAACATGGAGTGCATTTCGTACTATTCTTTTATTTATAACATTTTTAATTTGTCCACCAGTTTGGATAGTGTTTGCCTTACCATTAGGGCATAAATACAACAATGTACCAATTATTAAATTCATGTCATATTTAACGTCACACGTATATTTGATGGTGTTACTTTTATTAGTGGGTATAATACCGCCGTTTGCTGTTATGAGATCAAATTTACTGCCTTACTCATATGAGTGGTGTTTATTAGTTATGTTATCCGGTTTATTGTTATTTGAATTAACAAATCCGAGTGACAAAAGTGGTTTAGGATGGATTAAATTAGCAGTATTGCTGTTTAGTATAACTGGTGTTGGTTTGCATCTAGCAGCATGGGTTATTGTTGATAAACATTATTGGCCAACACTATTGTATCTACGCAATCAATTATTTGCGTTGAGTTTTTTACTGGCTTGTGTACAAATATTGGATTTTTTATCGTTTCATCATCTATTTGGACCATGGGCTATTATTATTGGAAATCTAATGAAGGATTTGGCAAGATTTTTGGCAGTACTCGCAATATTTGTCTTTGGATTTTCAATGCACTTTGTTGCCCTCAATCAGGCATTTGTCAATGGTCCTCAAGCAAGAACTAAAAGGAATGCTTTTTCAGATGGTAAAATTTTTTTTTTTCTTCTATTTTTTTATATCAATAATATTAATATAATTTATCAACAAAATTAATATTTTTAGGATAATTTTAGAGGGTAAAACTAATGATAATCAAAAGTTTTTTTTTTTTTTTTTAATAATAATAATATTATTATTAATCACTGGTAGATTATTTTAAGCACAAAGATATAATAATAGAATTAGAAAATAGTTTAGTTAGATAATAGGATAAATTACAGAAATAGATTCATTGTTCAACTATGATGTGGAGGTAATTAAACAACCAAAATATCCCTTTCGACGTTCTCAACGTAAAAGGATTAAAAATGAGTGTTGTGGTGATGAATCCCGAAATAGTAAGTTTTTAAGTAACAAAAGAGAACAAACAAAAAAGCCGGTAAATAAATTCAATAAATAAAGAAACAAGTGTGATAAAAAATAATGATTATGAAAAACAGCAAAGCAAAACATGAATGCCCCACGATCGAATGCATTGCATATGTTTTGTTTTTTAAATTTAACGTGTACGCGTGTGTTTTGCTTGATCAAATGCTGCCTGATGTTTTTTAAAATATCTAAATCAAAAATATTAGATACATCCATAAGACATGATAAATGATTTTCTATAAATTATACTCTTTTAGAATTATATTTTGCCAGCACGTTTTGGATTGTTTATTTTATTTTTTACATAATTTACCTGATAATTAAAAAAAAAAAAACGAAATGTGTAATGATTAATTAGAGTTTATATATAAATATATATATATAACTTGCATGCACCCAAACATATCACGATTATTGTTATACATGTATTGATTGCAGCAGTGATTGATTTTTGCTGCACGTGAATACCTGAGAAGATAAATAGATAAATATGAATTATGCTAATATATTGTCGTTTGTTTTAGTTTAAATTTTGTAAGTAAAAAAAAAAAATTATAATAAATTAGTAAAAAGCAAATTCATATTTAAAATTCTATTTAATATTTAAACTCGGGTAACGCTATTGCAAATAAATCGTTTAATTAATAATTTAATGTAATATGCACGTGCGGCTAGTAATTGTGATGAAAATTAAAAAAAAAAAAAAAAACATTTGAATTGTAAAAAACAACAAGTGATTGAAAGAAGAGCATTGTGAATGGCCTGCATCTTGATATTGTACATGAGAATGCAAATAATGAATTTAAAAAAAAAAAAAAAGGGAATGATATTATATAATAATAATAAATAAATAAATAAATAATCGGCAAAGGAACTGCAGCAAGTTACACCTGCTCGTTTTATATCTTATCGCTTTCTACGCCTTGCAAGAGTGTGATTTTACCAATGCATTTTTATAATAAACAAACATGTTTAAGTGCAATGAGTGTTTTTAAAAATTTTTAAAAATGGAGCCACTTATCATGCCTGATACAAACAAGCAATAATTAAAAATATGGTATGTGTGTTTCAACAACAACAACAACAACAACAGCAACAGCAGCAACAAAATAAATCAAAGATCGAAAGCATGGCCATAATAATATATATATATTGATAAAAAAAAAATTCCACTTAATAGCTAATAGACTTAATTTGAGGCTCTAAAAAAAAAAAAAAAAAAAAATGATTGATCGCATGAGCATGATCTGTTAAATGCATAGCGAGTCTGCTTATAGCCACTGTTATTATATTAAATATCATTAATAATAATGAAAAAGAAAAATTGACTCGCATTACAGGAAAAATGACTCCTATACTGGCATTTGAATTTTTATTCTTTGCTGTATTTGGACACACTACTCATGATGAGCTTAAACTGGAGACTGCACAACCAGAATGGACTGAAAATCTTTTTAAAGTAACATTTGGAATTTATATGCTCGTCTCGGTGGTTGTTTTAATAAATTTACTTATTGCCATGATGAGTAACACTTATCAACGGATACAAGCACAATCAGATATTGAATGGAAATATGGACTGAGTAAACTTATTCGTAGTATGCACAGGTAAGCTGTTATATTATAAAAATAATATTAAATGTAGTTTTTTTTTTTTTTAATTATTATTTTTTGTGCTTCAGAACAACAACGGCTCCGTCACCATTAAATTTATTAACAACCTGGATGGTGTATTTTATTAAAATTTCTAGACAACGTATTGTTAAAAAAAAACGTCCCTCAATAGTACATATGATGGGCTTACAAAATACCGGACGTTTATCACCGCGTTCAAAGATGGGTGCCAAATGGTTATCAAAAATAAAAAAAGGCCAAGTCCATCAAATACACTCAAAGGACAATAATTTACAAGTGTCTGTTGCACATTTAAGTCCATTAGGAAGTCAATTATCCTTTAATACTGCATTAAAAATTGAAAGTGTCGTTGATTGGGATGCAATTCGTAAAAAATATAAAAGTATTACCGGCGATAGTGAATCTGATAATAAAGACTCTGATAAGCAAGATAAAGATGACGATAGTGCAAGTAATAATAACGATGATAATAATGAAAATCCTGGCGCTTCAACTCCACCGACAACTTGATCCAATTATTTTATTTTTTATTATATCCTAGTTATTATTATTATTATTATTATTATTATTATTATAAATTAGATAATTCAAATAATTTGTAAATAATTCTTCCTGTAGTCAGTGATTTTTTTTTATAAATTATCGAAGAAAAAAAAAAGTGGAACTGCAAATAGAAAGGAGAATAATTGTGTAAGTTTTATGTATAAAAAAATTGCATACAAAATTGAAAATAAATACTCTGAGCATGTATGCAAGTCTTTGTATTGTGATAAAATAAGAGTTTATTGATATAATTAGTTTTTAATTTAAGTTACATATAAGTAGTGAAGATTTTGGCATGACAAATACGGTGCATGCTACCTAAATAATTTATTTAAAAAAAAAAAAAAAAAAATTAAATTGGGGTATTACAGTTAAGATGAATCCAATACTGGCGGTTGAGTTACTCTTCTTCGCAATATTTGGACAAACAACACACGAACAATTCAAAGTTTACAAAGGACCAGAACCGTCGGGACAGCCCGGGCAACCAGGACAACCAGGACAACCAGGATGGACAACAGGGCTGTTCAAACTTGCATTTGGTATTTATATGCTGGTATCAGTTGTTGTATTGATAAACCTACTAATTGCTATGATGAGTGACACTTATCAACGGATACAAGCCCAGTCGGACATCGAATGGAAGTATGGTCTCAGTAAACTTATTAGAAATATGCACAGGTACTTGATTATATTATTTTATTATAATTTCATTATAATTAATTAATTAATTATTATTATTTAACAGAACAACAACAGCCCCAGCGCCACTTAATTTAATAACAACTTGGTTGCTGTATTTAATAAAAATGTGGAAAAAACGGGGTGTTAAAAAGCAACGCCCGTCTTTGGTACATTTAATGGGCTTACATCGGACTGGTCGAATGTCACCTCGATCTAAAATGGGCGCCAAGTGGCTTGCTAAAGTTAAAAAAACCCAAGTTTCTCACAAAGACAGTGTTGCTATGTCTGTGGGACACTTGAGTCCTCTTGGAAGCCAATTGTCATTCAGCAATGCCCTGAGAATAGACACTGTCGTTGATTGGGAAATTGTCAGAAGAAAATATTTAGAACTTTTTGGTGATGAAGCTGACAAACCTGTTGAAGAAATAAAAGAAGATCCTACTACTACTACTGAACAGTCTGCTGTTGTTGATAACGAAGAAACAATAGTTTCATCAACTGAATTACTTTAATTTAATTTTATTTTTTAATTTTTAAATTTTAATCAAACCTTCAATGATATCAAGTTAGTCATAAGAATAATTAAAATACGTTTGCTAAAAAAAAAAATTATCTATCTAAATTAAAAAAATGTAATAAAATTGTGTGTATTAAATACATATATATTTGTTTGTTTATTTTTTAATAAAAAAAATACCTTTTTTAATATATAATAGAGATAAAGTTTATCGAAATAAATTTACAGAAGATACAGAGGAATTAATCAGTCAATTAACCAGTTAATCTCCTCCATGATGTCATCTTACAAGAGATGGTAATATGCGGTTAGTCCCACCATATATATAATGTATATTATATATATATATATTAATATAAATTTTGTTGTATTGAGAGTAGTATTTTTTAGTAATTTAGCTGTGTACTGAAAGCGTGTTTTATTAGCGAGCACATAATGTTTTTTGTATTTATAAAAATACTATATATATATATTTAGTATTTAGTATGGTGGTATTAAGAAATACCCATGCTTGCAAGAAAAAGTTTAACAAACAAACAAAAAAAGGAGCATGCATCCCATTTTATAATCCCTTGCCCGAAATTATAAACTTTTAGTATTGTTTTAATAGACTTATTTATTATAATGTCTGGAATGTTGTTTTGTTTGTTAATAGTTATCGTAGTTAATATTTCATTGTAAATATTGATAAAAAAAAAAAAATTTTTTTTTCTCTCTGTCACATTAATATTATTTTAAATAAAAATTTATAATAAAATTTTTATGTCTGTTTTACAGTACTTGCTGATCCAATTGAAGTAACTGAAAATCTATTTTTTGCTATTTTTGGACAAAAGGATACCGATGATTTTATATTTGCCGGAAATCGACAACCACCTTGGACAATATTTCTCTTTAAGGTAATTTTATCATTTTTTTTTTTTTCTTATTTTTTCCTTAAAATTAATTAATCAATAAATTTACAGGTATCATTTTCCCTGTACATGCTTGTGAGCGTAATAATACTTATTAATTTACTTATTGCAATGATGAGTGACACATATCAGAATATCCAGTCGCAAAGTGACATTGAATGGAAGTACGGTTTGAGTAAGCTTATTCGTAACATGCATAGGTAACTACTATCCATAGTATGTTTTTAAAGAGCTTCTTTTATATTACCTCTAATATATATATAAAATTATTAATTGCAGTTATTTTTTTTTTTTTTTATTTTAAAAACAGAACTCGAACGGCTCCATCACCATTTAATTTATTTTCAACTTGGATTGAATATTTTGTTAGACTGTACATAAAAAAATCCCGTTCAACCGTAATGCATGGAGTTGTTAAACATTCATCAGAAGGAGATGATAAAAAAAAATGTGTAAGTTAAAATAAAAAAAAATGAATTTGATAAAATTTTGATTATTTATTTTTTCTATTTAGAATTGTTTGTGCTTGAATCAAAGAAGAAAAAAAAAATTAATCTCATTGTCTGGTCATATGAGTCCAATTGGAAGTCGACAATCGGTTAAAAAAATGCCAAGCATTAATGACGTTGTTGATTGGCGTTTAGTTAGCAAAAAATACCGAATGCGCTTTGGTGATCTTGTTGAAAAACCCTCAAGTGATTTATTAATTGAATAATTTATTACAATAAAAATTTGCTCACTTAAATATATTATTATACTAGATTTAAAAATATATATCTTATTAAGAAACCTAGCATTTTTATCATGTTATATATTAGGTATAATCTGATTAAAGCGTTTATTAGGTATCTTATTAGAAGAAGCAAGTTGATTCAGTTATACCTCACAACTATTGGTGTTAATATCTTATAACAATGGATATTATCGGTTAGTATCTGACATTTTTTTAATAGTTATAATAAAAAATAATAATATTAATTTATATTAATAATAGAAATGGGAAATCCATCAAATAGTACTATATACAGTGGTTTAAGTCAACATATTGATTTTAATTCATTGCCCGATCCAAGTGAACGTTTTGATTTGCAAAATTTAATTGGTGAAGGAACTTACGGGGAAGTATATTCAGCTTACGATAAAGAAACAGATACGCAAGTTGCTGTTAAAATATTAGAAAATATTACTGATAATATTGAAGAGATTGAAGAAGAATATTTAATATTACGTGATTTGGGTTATCATCCAAATTTACCATTATTTTATGGTTTGTATTTTAAAAAAAGTCACTCATCAGACAATCAAGATCAATTGTGGTTTATTATAGAGGTAATAATAATTATAATTATTATTATTATTATAATTTATAATTATTTTATTTTTTTCTGTAAGCTTTGTACTGGAGGATCTGTTACGGATCTTGTACAGGGACTTAAAAAACGTGGAAGCCGTTTAACTGATAACCAAATAGCATATATAATAAAAGAAACTGTAGAAGCACTTATATATATGCATAATAATAATTGTATCCATCGAGATGTTAAAGGTCACAATATATTGTTAACTGAAGATGGAAATATTAAATTAATTGATTTTGGTGTATCAACACACGTTAATACAGATATTTCTAGAAAAAATACTTCGGTTGGTACACCATACTGGATGGCACCAGAGGTTTGTCATTATTTTATAAATAATAAATAAACTTTTGCTTTATTAAATTAAATTTAAAGATATTTTATTTATTATTTATATTGTTGTAGGTTATTGCTTGTGAACAACAATTGGATTTACAATACGATTGCCGTTGTGATATATGGTCAATTGGTATAACAGCTATTGAATTAGCAGAGGGTGAACCACCTCTGTCTGAATTACATCCAATGCGTGCATTATTTCAAATTCCACGTAATCCACCACCAAATTTAAAAAATCCAGATATTTATTCACCAGAATTGTCTGATTTTATAGGTGAATGTTTAGTTAAAGATCTTGAACATCGTCCATACGCAACAGAATTAAAGCAACATCCCCTGTTGAATGATATTGATTTTATGATTCCGCAAATAAAATTAGAACTGATTGAAGAAATACAATTACAAAAATCATCATCGTCGTCAGTAATAAATCGTCGTATTGAATCAACAACAAAACACGGAAAATTAAAAATAAATCGTAAAGCACAACCGAAAAAAATTTACTTTGATGATTTAGCGGCATTGGATTCATTTACTGAAGAAATAATTGTCGAACAATTGGAGGAAAGATTTAAACAGGGGCAAATTTATACATATATTGGTGATATATTAGTTGCTGTAAATCCTTATATTAATCTCGGATTGTACACAGGAATAGAACAACGTCGTTATCGTGGACAAGCTAGATCAGATAATCCACCTCATATATTTGCTGTTGCTGATGCTGCTTATCAAGCTTTACTTCATCAGCGTATTAATCAGTCAATAATAATAAGCGGTGAATCTGGAGCTGGTAAAACAGAAAGTGCTAATTTATTACTTAAACAATTGGTTTATCTAAGTAAAGCACCAAATCGTAATATTGAAGAGCAAATACTTGAAGTTAATCCAATAATGGAGGCATTTGGTAATGCAGCTACCGGTATTAATAAAAATTCATCTAGATTTGGTAAATATTTACAATTAACAATAACAAAAGGTGGTAAAGTTACTGGAGGACGTATTGCTGTTTATCTACTTGAACAATCTCGGGTTGTTTTACAATCAAATGGTGAAAATAATTTTCATATATTTTATTATATTATCCACGGTTTAAATGCTCAAAAAAAATTAAATCAATATAATTTATCTTATTCACAACGAAATTTATATAAATATTTAACTTACAATGAAAATGAAAATGAAAATGATAATGATAATATTTTTATTGATAAATTTAATCAAATAAATAAAAGCTTTAAAGTTATTGGTTTTCATGATGATCAAGTGAATACTGTTTACAGAGTACTTGCTGCTATTTTAAATTTAGGTAATATTGAATTTAAACAACAAAATTTATATGACAATAATGACGCTGATAGTAATGAAGACAATAATGATAATAATAAATGTACTGTTGTTGATATTGAACCATTAAACAGTATTGCTGATTTATTGGGAGTTGAATCTCAAGATTTATTAGAAACATTTACTTCAATATCTGTTGTAACACGTGGTGAAACAATAGTACGTAATAATAGTATAAATGAATCACAAACAATACGTGATGGTATGGCTAAAGGTTTATACGGGCGTTTGTTTGATTGGATTGTTAATCAAATAAATGATTGTATTAGCTTTAATCGTAATTTAAATAAAAATTATGAACCACTGACAATAGGACTGTTGGATATTTTTGGATTTGAAAATTTTTATAAAAATTCATTTGAACAATTGTGTATAAATATTGCTAATGAACAAATACAATATTACTTTAATCAGCATATTTTTACATGGGAACAACAAGAGTATATAGCTGAAGGAATACCAATTGATGTAATTGAATTTTATGACAATCGTCCAGTATTAGATATGCTATTAACCAGACCAATTGGTTTATTGGCGTTGTTAGATGAAGAAACCCGTTTTCCAGGAGCAAATGATAAATCATTGATTGAAAAATTTCACAATAATATTAAATCAAAATTTTACATTCGTCCTAAATCAGATGCACTGTGTTTTGCTGTTAATCATTTTTCTGGTCGTGTTGTTTATCAAGCTAATGGATTTCTTGATAAAAATCGTAATTTATTATCACCTGAAGTAATACAATTAATACGACAATCACAATTTGATATGATAAGATTTTTATTTCAATGTCCTATTACCAAAACAGGCAATTTATATTCAACAACAACAACAACTATGACAAAACGTATTTTTAATAATAACGATGATTATGATAATAAAAATTATTTAACTACACCTGATAAATATTCAAATCGTATTAGTGTATTATCCTCACAATCACGAGTTCAACAAACAGTGTCTACTTATTTTCGGTATTCATTAATGGATTTGTTACAAAAAATGGTGAGTGGTACTCCACAATTTGTGCGTTGCATTAAACCAAATGATATGTCAAGTCCACAATTGTTTGATAATGAAAAAGTAATAAAACAATTACGTTATACTGGTGTACTTGAAACGATACGTATAAGACAAAATGGTTTTTCCCATCGAATATCATTTGGTGATTTTTTAAAACGTTATTGCTTTTTGGCATTTGGATGGGATGAAACAGTTGTTGCTAATCGTGATAATTGTAGATTATTATTAATACGTCTTAAAATAGATGGCTGGGCATTAGGTAAAACAAAAGTATTTTTAAAGTACTATCATGTTGAATTTTTATCTAAAATGTATGAAGAGCAATTAAAAAGAATAGTTATGGTACAAGCTTGTGTAAGAAGATGGCTAGCTAAAATTCATTATAGAAAAGAAAAATGGCAATTGGCGTGCTCTGTTGTTACATTGCAACGTCATATAAGAGGATGGTTGTTGAGAAAACGTTTAACTGAAGCTGTTATATCAAACGAATGTCAAGATCAAGATAACAGTCGTGTCAGTACACCTATTCATCAAGCTGAAAATTTAGCAAAGACTATTCAACCTCTGAGAGATAACAGTGATGAAACAGATTTATCAAAAATGAATCAAGATAATGCTGCTGTTATTATTCAATGTAGTAAGTTGTTTTTTTTTTTTTTTAATATTTTTATTATTGTATAAAATAATATTATTTTTATATTTAGATTTTAGAGGATACACCATTAGAAAAAAATTCGGTTCAGAGCTTGAACAGAAATTTAAAGATATATTAAATAAATATGATAAAAAATCGGAAGCACGAGAAGCATTAATTAATGAAGGAGTCAGTAAAGAAGATGCTATTTTAATTGTTCATAGATGGTACAAGCGTGAAATTAATAATCAAAGAAAATCAATAATTGATCCTATTCATCCTAAATTAAGACAAGCTGAGCTTATTCAATTTTCACAAAATGTAAAAAATATAAAATATTTATATAGCTGTAATTATTTTTTAATGAATTTAATTTTTTAGATTCATATGAAAAATCAACAAATTCATAAATATTTACGCCGCAATAAACCGGGATTACGATTAGCTGAAATAGAACAGCTACCGGAGGATTATCAGCGGCCTGATGGATTTAAAATAGTTGAAAAGATAATGGAGTATCGTGATGATAGTCAACTTGAAAATGACGAGGACGATGACACTGTCAAATATTATAGAAATTTAAAAGATGAAATGACCAGGTAAATATTTAAATTAAATATTTTTATAAATAATTTAATACAACAAGTGTATATTAATAATTAATTATTTATTATTTTGATATTCACATCGAAAGTGGTTCGGAATTCGAAGAAGACGAAGCTGGTTGGGACTCACCGCTGATACAGCTGGAAAATGACCTTCATCCTACATCGAGGTGATTTATTGTTTATTTTTTAAAAATATTTTATTTTAATTGAAATTATTTTACAGTCGCCCAGCTCAAGTTTTAGAAATGAAATCAGAACGAGAGGATCGAATAAAATCCCAAGGCGACTACGCGATAGCACCGGAACAACAGCTTTCCGATATTTGGCACAAAGCCCTGAGACAACCACCTCCGACAATAGAAAATTCTGGAAATTCTATAAGGTTGTATTTTTTTTTTTTTTTTTTTTTTTA